>PVLA01005515.1:85000-144619 GCA_004027455.1 Hydrochoerus hydrochaeris
TTACTAAAGAGATGCTGGACTGAGGGGCCGAGTTCCTCACAGGCTGCCACTGGGCCAGCGCTAAGGCAGCAAGCGACAAGGCCGAGCAGGGGAGGAGGTGAGACCAGGATAGAAGCCACAGCCTCTTTGCAAAGGGTCCCTGAAGTGGTGGCCCAGCCTCTGCTGTGTTCTATTCACTGCAACTTAGGTCTGACACAAGCTTCAGCAGCAGGAGGGCTGGGGGGTGTGGCCCGGTGCTAGAGCCTGGCAGCCTGTGTGAGGCCCAGGGTTGGATCTGTAGCACTGAAAGATAAGGAAGGAAGGAAGGAAGGAAGGAAGGAAGGAAGGAAGGAAGGAAGGAAGGAGAGAGAGAGAGAGAGAAAGAAAAGAAAAAAAACTCCAGCCAAGCGCAATCCTTCCATTACCCATTTATAGAAGTAAAAAATATAGAAAAATAAAATAAGCAAATAAAAATACTAATTAAGGGTCAGGCATGGTGGCACACCCCTGTAATCCCAGCACCTGGGAGGCTGAGGCAGGAGGATCCCTACAAGTAGAAGGCAGGAGGTCACCCCAGTATATATATAAGTTCAAGGCCAGCCTGAAATATGAAGTGAGAACTTGTCTTAAAAAAAAAAAAAAGGCAACAAAACAAAATAAAAACCTGGGCATGGTGGCAAACATCTGTAATCCCAGTACTTGGGAGGCTGAGGTAAGAGGATCACTGTGAGTTCAAGGCCTCCCGAGCAGCTGGGATTACAGGTGAGTACATCAGGCTCATGGTCTTGTTGTTATGATCACGGGAACTATGGATACTTATTTATACATGCTGCCTCTCAATCTACCCTTCACAATATGCCAATGAATCAGACAGGCTCCTGCTCTGCCGTGAGACTATGTAGCCCATGCTGTCCTGGAACTCACAGCAACTCTCCTGCCTCAGCCTCCTGAGTGCCACTGGGATGCCAGGCCTTCCTCATCTTCATGCCTTGCTAAAGTTCATTAGTTTTAGAGGGAAAACTCAAGTCCTAGTTTAGGCAGCTTAAGTAACTTGCCCATAGTTGCCTAGCTGTTGTGTAGCAGAGCTGATGTTCAACCCATGGTCTGTCCAAACCCCAAGGCAGTATTGCTGGTTTGTTCCTGCTGCCTAACCCAGAGGCTCCACAGCCTATTACAGAAGCAATCCCTGGGTCTCTGCCTTCAGAATCCCATGGAAAACTCCAGGGCTTTGGTTTTGCTGGCCTTGTACCTTGCTAATGCATGCTCATGTGTGTGTTGCTAGGATTATGTCTAGGGCCTCACAGATGCTAGCCAAATCTCTACCAGAGCCCTATTTCTTATCCCAAATCTAGTCTATCCTGAGCTCCCAATAAGATGCCTCATTCTGGGCCTGGCGTGGCAGGCGCACTCCTATAATCCCAGCACTCGGGAGGCTGAGACAGGAGGACTGCTGCGAGTTCAGAGATAGCCTAGACTACAAAGTGAGCTCAAGACCAGCCTCAACTACACAGTGAAACTCTGCCTCAAAAATACAAAATAAATCAATAAAGCCTTGTGTGGTGGTGACCAGAGAGATACAACCTCCCTTCTTAAAGCCAGCTCTCAGCAAAGATGACAACCACAAAGCAGCATCTAAATTTTTATTAATATGAATTTTCAAAAACAAGCCTCCATACCAGTGTGAACGGGGAGGGTGGGAGAAGAGGGCAGGATGAAGGGCAGAAGTTCTGCTCTATTGGTAATAAAGCTCCAGGTTCATCCCATCATGGATTTCATCTGAGTAATGGTGTTAAGGAATCTGCACCCAGGTCTTCGGCCCCACCCCTCATCCCACCAGAGTTTTCCATCTCGGTGTCCTGAGCACCCAGCCCCTGGCTAAGCAAGCCATTTGGGACTGGGCCGTTTTGACTCGGGGAGAATCCAAACTCTAAAAACAGTTCCTTTTCCTCCTGCATAACAGATGTGCCTGAGTCTCACTCCACTCTGGCCTCCCGTCCAATGCTTAGGTGGACCTCAGTTATAAATGTCCAAGTCAAACATCCCAGGCCAACCACCCTCCTCCTCAATGAAATAAACACGGCTCCCATTTCTCAGAACTCACTCATCTAAGTTATAGGTGTTTTTTTTTTCTTTTTGAGACAGGATCTCACTATGCAGTTCGGACTGGCCTTGACCTCACCTTGTAGCCCAGGCTGGTCTCGAATTCGCAAGGATCCTCTTGCCTCTGCCTCCCAAATCCTGGGATTACAGGCGTGAGCCACCCCCTCCCGGCATACGTGTTGAATTTCACACAAGTCTCACAACAGAACAGAGACAACCAGGGCTGGGTATGTAGATCTTCCTCAAGTCACGCAAAGGATACAGTCCCCCAGAGACACGTGGTCCTTAAAAATTGTGTACCTATGGGACAGATATCTTTCAGAAAGACGCCTAAGGAGGCTCTCGGCCCTGGAAGCAGGCTGAGCCCTCTGCCAAGGGCTGCCTGCAGCGAGCACTCCCCCAGCCTAATCCTGGCCCGGCCAGGCCCTTACCCCCACCATAGCACTCACCACTTCTTAAGAACGATCTTGTTCCAGCGGGTGCCAGTTTGGGCCGCGATCAGTTTCTTAAGGTCCCCGATGGTGTCATCGGTGCTGCGCGCAGAGAAGTTAAGGCAAATGCGAGGGGCGAAGAAGATAACGTTCCGGTGTTGCATACCAGACCCGCCCCCTCTCCCGGGTTAAGGGAAACCACCTCCAACACACAAGGAGGTACCCGCCTCGTGATTCGCACCCCTAGTGACACCACTGCCTCTCGGCTATCGGCGGATACTTGCACTTAACGCGGACTTTCTTTCCCAGTCGGTCGTTGCAAACAACCTCGATCATCCTGGCGGGAGCTGCCCAGGGAGAGGGGGCAGGCGACAGAGTTAGGACTTCCCGGGTCTTCCAGGACTCAGACCTGTAGGCTCCACAGGTCTCCCAGGTCCCAGCCCTAAGCCATCCGCTTGAGACTTCAGTCCACTGCTCCGATCCCTCCGGACCTGAGTCCTCTCGGGCCCCAAATCCTGTGTCCCACTTCCCGTGACACCAGGCAGTCCGTCTCCGCCCCTCTTCACCTGGCTCCCGGCTTTACCTCCCACCAGCTCTTAGACCCTGAGCTGCCTGGTCCCGGCCACCTTCTAGGACTCTGAGCCGCTCCGCTTGACCCGCTCACCTCGAGTCGCCTGGAACCTCCCGACGCCACAAGCTCTTCTTCGCTGGAGCGCTGAGCCCAGGGCAATCTTAGATGGGAAGCGGAAGCGCGCTACCGGAAGCTCACGCCCCTACGGGCTGGGCGCCAATCAACACCGAACCCCGAACTTCCGGGTTCCGGGAGGGGCGGGGCATGGTTTGTGGTTGGCTGGCGGCCTGACCCTGGCGTCAGCTGAGTGGCGCACCAGGTGGGTTTAGGGGGTTGAGCGGGGAGTCTAGTCGGATGTGGGTGAGTAGAGTTTGAGTACGAGGCCAACGATCAGCACTTTGGGAGCTTTTGAGGCTGACTCCAGAGGGTCCCGCTGCGCAGGTGGCCCATTTTCTGATCCCGACGCAGCTTCCTGCGTTTAACCTGTCCAGCATCCTGGCTTCGTGCGGCGCTGGGCCTCGTGACCTTTTGCTCAGCTTTCCCCTAAAAACCAGTGTTTTACTCTCCTGTGGCCATCCCACCACTCAGGATTATCCCAGTTCCGTGAGCCTAAGTTGATGCATTCTGAAACGAGGCCACTGCTTTTTACTTGCCCCTTCCCCCGTCTCAAACTAGGCTGTGAGATTCGGTGCAAGACCAGAGTGGCAGTGTTTTGATTCAGTGCTGTGGTTTTGAGCGTGACCCCTAAGGGTGCATGTGTTAGCAGCTTGGTTCTCAATGTGCTGATTCTGGGAAGTGGTGGAACCGCCCAAGATGTAGAGTGTTGTTGGGCACGGTGGTGCAAGCCTGTAATCCCAGCTACTCAGGAGGCTGAGGTAGGAGGATCATAAAGTGGAAGGCAGCCTGGGTACTGTAGACTCTGCCTGAAAATAAGATTGAAAGGGAGTAGGGCGAGGTGCTAGGAATGTAGCACAATATTCCTTGGGTTCAGTGGGGTAGGTGAGTGGATCTTTGGGGGTGCAGCCTCAGCAGGGATTAGTGTTAATCTGGAGGAGTGAGTTACTTTTCACCAGAGTGGGTTATTTTTTATTTTTATTTATTTTTTACTAGCTTTTTAAAAATTAAAAATAAAATACAATGAAACCAAAGATGAATAGAAGAAAATAATAAAGATCAGGAAATGCAATCCCTTATCAAACTGTCAGCATCATTTTCATATAGATTAACATTTTGATTGTTACATTTCTGTAAAAATAAAAAAGACTCAGGATAGTCTAAACAACTTTGATAAAGGAACAAAAGCAGAGCTCCTACCCTCCCTCAACCCATGACTTATCACAAACTTACACCAATCATGACAAAATGGCATTGATATCAAGCCAGACAAACCACCAAAGTACCAATATAAAGTCCCAGAATAGATACCCACATAACAGACATTTGATTTCTGGCAAAGATGGAGAAGCTTAAGTGGAGAAAGGATTGTATCCTCAATAAATATACTGGAACAACTGAATATCCACATACAAAAAACCCAAACCTTATAGCACATCCATAATTTCTTAGGACACCCAAAAGTCAACTCAGTGTCTTCAAGAGTTTTACCTACTCTATCTTCTAGCAAATTTAATGTTTCTATTTTAATATTAAGATCTTTAATCCATTTCGATTTTATCTCAGTACAAGGTGAAAGATATGAGTCCAGTTTTAATCTTCAAGATGTAGAAAGTCAGTTTTTCCAACACCTTTTATTAAAGAGACTATTTCTATTCTAATGAATGTATTTGGTACCTTTTGTCAAAGATAAAGTAGTTTAGCATGTCTGCAGTTATTTCTGTATCTTCTGATCTATTCCATTGATCTCTAGGTCTTTTTTTTTTTTTGCCAGTACCACACTGTTTTTATCACAGTAGCTTTATAGTATAATTTCAAGTCAGGGATTGTGATGTCTCCTGTCTTGCCTTTGTTGCCCAGGATTGCCTTTGCTATTCTAGATCTCTTCTGATTCCAGGTGAATTTTAGGAGTGATGTCTCTTAATTTTGTAAGATACGCTATTGGAATTTTGATTGGAATTGCACTGAATCTGTATAACAGTTTTTTCAAGTATGGCCATTTTCACTAAATTGGTTCTTCTGGTTCCTTTTGAGATGGGGTTTCACTGTGTAGTTCAGGTTGGCCTTGAATTCACCATGTAGCTTAGACTGGCCTCAAACTTGCAATGATTTTCCTGCCTTAGCCTCAGATATGTCATAAAAGAAAGAACTTTAGGTCAAATGTTTGATTTTTTTTTTTTTTTGGTACCAGGGATTGAACTCATGACCTCGAGCTTGCCAGGCAAGTGCTTATGCCACTGAGCTACATCCCTGGCAAATGTTTGGCAATTAAAAGTCCAAAACCTGGGCAGCCACATATCTGGTCTCTGGTGAGATGGCAGCACAAGGGGATGATTCATGGAGAAGAAATCACAGGGCAAGGCCAAAAAGGACCAGAGAGAGAGATCCAAAGGCCATTGAGGCTCTGTCTTTGTATAATAACCCACTCTGGCTGGGCATGGTGGCACACGCCTATAATCTCAGTCTTTGGGAGGCTGAGGGAGGAGGATGGCCTTGAGCTGAAGGCCAGCCTGCACTAGTAAGTTTTAGACCAGGTTGAACTACATAACGAGCCCTGTCTCAAAAAAAGGAAAAATAGAGGCTGGGGATTTAGCTCAGTGGCATGAGTTCGATCCTCAGTACTGATAAAAATAAATAAATAAAAATTTTAAAAAAAGGAAAAATAAATAATAAATTCTATGGTGTAAAACAACTCTTTCTGGATTTCATTTTCCTCACCTATGGAAAAGGGATAACATTTCCCGCTGTAGCATTGTTGCAAGGGTTGGTCTTGGAACAGGTAGAAAGAAAAAGGGGACAGGAAATTCTAGCATGGCCAAGGGCACCATTATGCCTGAGGAGATGTAAAAGCAGCACGTGTTTGCAGTCTGTCGGGGGCCCTGATCTGGGACTGCTGATTTCCTGCTCAGAATAAAACACAGACAAAAACGTATATTTTAGTTACAAGGGGTGCTAGGATAGTCAAAGCCCAGTGGCTGGCTAAGACTGCAAGGCACGGTGTCTTTGGCCTGTATCGGGTGCACAGCTTGACTAAGGGGTGGGCTGATGGGCTGCAGGAAGCACTGGGGGTGACTTGCTCATGCAGTCAAGGTTTAAGAACTGAAGACCGATGCATTTTTGGAAAATCACACAGGAACAGATCAGGGCTAACTAGATGGAATTTGCATGAGTCAGAGTCCTTAGCTGCCATGTTATCTTGCTTTGAGGCGCCAGAGTCTTCACAGAATATTTATTAAGTCTCAGCTCTGGCTGTTGGTTTAAAGATTAATCTGCCAGCAGGGTGGTGCTGGGGATGGGGATGGGGATGGGGGTGGTGCTGGGGATGGGGGGGTCTCCGCCATAAATCATGTTGGGCTAGACAGACTCTCAATTTATTTTCATGCCAGTTATTACTATTAATTATTGCCTGTTTGTACTGTGTCAAGCTGAGCCTCAGCGCCAGTCACTAGAAATCCTGGGTCCCACAAGACCTCGCCTGGCTGCTGCTAGATGGTAGAATTGCTGACAGCCTCATTTTCCTTTTAATGCTCTTGTGTTTTCCCAGATGGTTGACATTGGATGGTGGCCAATTTGTAAAAGGGGGAGAGGGAGGTTTTTTTTTTTTTTGTCTTTTTGAGACAGGGTCTCTATGCAGTTCAGGCTGGGCTTGAGCTCACTTTGTAGCCCAGGATGGTCTCGAACTCACAATGATCCTCTTGCCTCAGCCTTCTGAATGCTGGGATGACAGGTGTGCACCACCATACCCGACATTTACTTATTTATTTTGGTACTAGGAATCAAACCAACTAAGGCCTCACTCTTAGGCAGGTGCTGTGTCACTGAGTTACATCTCCGGGCCCTAGATGTTGGTTTTTAAATTCTAATTTCACAGGATTTGATTCAAAGATTGAGCAAGCTAAGGGTGGTGATGCTGAGCTGTGGGGGTGGGGGAGATTGGAAAGGTGTAGGGAGGGCTGCAGAGAGAATGGGGAAAATGAAACCTGAGGTTGTGGGGGGCTTGGGCCTCATAGAGGGGTCAGCAGGGTATGCTGAGGTCTCCAGCCACCCTGGGGAAGCAGTAAGGGAAAATGGGAAATTTCTGGAACAGATATAACTAGAAATTCCACTCAACCCAGCTATTCCCCTTCTAAGGATCTTCCCAAAAGAGTTAAAGACATCATACACAGTGATCCATGAATACTCATGTTTATAGCAGTGCAATTCATAATAGCTAAATCGTGGAAGTGGCCTGTATGTCCATCAGCAGATCAATGGATGAAGAAAATGTATTTATACATTTATACATTATACATTTATAAAATGCATTTATACATTTTCTTGTATTTATATATATATTCTGCCATAAGGATAAATTTGAGTCACTTATAGGAAAATGGAAGTATCTTCAGGCCATGTTTATGGTTTTGTTTTTTTGGAAACAGTCTCATTTTGTAGTGTAGGGTGGCCCTAAACTAGGTAGCACAGGTTGGCTTCTTAACTCCTGGTGACCTTCCTGGCTCAGCTTCCTGAGTGCTGGGATTACAGGTGTGTGCCACCATGCCTAATGAGAGATCATAATGTTAAATGAAGTAAATCAGACACATAAACTTAAATATACCATAACTCCTCTTATATGAGAAACTTAAAGTGTAGATAATGAGCAAAAGAAAAGACAGATAACAGGAAATAGATCTTTGGTAAATGGGAAGAGGATCTTGAGATGGGAAGAAGGGAGAGAAAGGGTATGAAATAGAATTCAGATGTGTTATGAATACATGCCTGCTCCCCACAGTGGATATAATTATTATGTATTCCAAATTGTATAATAAAAAATAAATTAACAAAACAGATTGCTGTTTTGGTGCCACTGGGAGTTGATGACACCTTTAATAGGTATGGCCTGGGTGGGTATGGTCGTCATATCCCTGGGGTGTACCCTCAGAGGTGCTTGTTTTTTTTTTTTCCTACCAAATTAGAAAAAAATTAATAAGTTTGAAGCTGGGCGTAGCTGCACATTCTTGTGATGGAAGCACCCAGGGAGGCTGAGGCATGAGGATCCAAAACCCAATTGCTGCCTGGGTAATTTACTGAGACTGTGTCTCAAAACAAGGGATAGGTGTATAGCTCAGTGGAAGACTGCCCCTGAGTTCAATCCCCAGTACCACCAAATAAACGACAAGATAAAGAAAAATCAGTATTTTTCTTGATGTTTAGCGATGGCTAAGTGTGAGCATGCGCATTTTTAGTGTGCGTGCGCATTCCGCGCATTCCAGTGTTTGTATTCAGATGAGATAGGGGTCGTAGACTCCAGTGTTTGAACTCAGAGCTACGTGTGTATTTGCAGGCACTCTATTACGGAATTGCATCCCAAGACTTCTCTTTAAAACACTTCTAACGTGTCTGACTTGTTCTTGTGTGTGTGTGTGTTGAAAATATATTTATTGCCATTAAATGTTCTTGGAGTGATTTAGAAAAATGAATTCACAATTAAATCTCATTTCTTGACTCATCAAACTGACTTATTTATCCTACAGATATAAAACAGGATGTGTGTGTGGGGTACATATGTTTATAGAAGGGAATATTCAGTGCAGTATTATTTTTGTTAACCTATCTGGAAACACTTTGAATGTCCATCAATAAAACGGATGTTTGAATAAATTTTAGCTACTTTTGGTTACTTTTTGGATACGGGGGATCGAACCCAGGGGGGCTCTATCTCTGAGATACATGGCCAGCCCTTTTTAATTTTTATTTTGATACAGAGTTTAATGGCCCAGGTGAGGGCTGAGCTTTCAGTCCTCCTGCCTCAGCCTCCCTCAGTGCTGGGATTACAGGCGAGCAGCCACCGCTCCCAGATCACCAAACTACCATTTTTAAACTCAGTGTTGAATGTATTTGGTGGGAGTGTCGACTCCAGACAATCCGTGCAGAACAATTTGACAGAATCAATCAAAAATTTCAACAGGTGGCCAAGCTATGCCTCTTACACAAACGTATCTTCGTGCGTGGGCATGAAAAGGCATGATTAGGAGGCGAAGAAGCAGTTATCTCGCTGTCAGTAACCCCCCAAGCCTCCGCCCCGACCCCCCACCACACCTCCCTGCTTCGGTCCTCGTCCTAGGTCCCCCGGTACCGCCAGCCGCAGGTGTGCGGCCCGGGTCTTTCCCAGCCTGGACCGCAACCCTTGCTCGCCCCGCCCCTCCATCTGAGCCATCCTCCCTAGCCCAGCACCGCGACCTATCCCCGCCCAAGCCAAGCCTTATAGGCGTGACCATCCGCATCAGCCACGCCCCTGTCCTCGCCAAGAGCCAGATATCTTCCAAGGTGCGTCCCCACAGCTGATTATAGCCACGCTCCCGAACTAGCACCGCCCAATCCGCGTCTTCAGGGCGCGGCCCTGCCTTCTCAAGCCCCGCCTTCCGAGCCTCGCCCCCACCCAAGTCGCCGCTCGCGAACTTCGCACTGCATTCTAACCACGCCCTTTTCCTTGCTAGCCCAGCCTCCCCCTGGCGACGCTCCCTGGCTTGGTCCTTCTTTCCCACCATAAATACTGGCCCTAGCCACGCCTTCTGAAGGTTATCCTGGCTTCTCAACTCCGCCTCCCAGCCCTCGTCCCGCCCAAGCCCCAGCCACGCCCTATCCTCGCCTCGCTCCGCCCTAAGCCTCGCCGGCGAAGTCAGACTCAGACTTAGTCATTCGATGGGGCCACGGAGCCTCAAGCTGGTTTGACTCGGGTCCCTACCGTAAGGCAGCGGCGTTGTTCGGCCGGCTAGTGGAAGTCGCAGCCACCGCCTGCCCGCCCTCGGGGTCTCCCGTCCCCCTCAGGGGAGTTTCCGGTGCCCCTGACCGGAAGCGGGCGAGCTAGGCGGCGCGATCATGGCGACCATGACGGACCTGCCGGACTCCGTCCTCCTGGAGATCTTCGCCTACCTCCCGGTCCGGGACCGGATCCGCATCTCCAGGTGCGGCCCCGCGCCCCGGGGGGACAGAGCCGGGAAAGGGTCGCACCTCGAGACGCGGACGGACGTGGGCCCCGCGGGGCCGGGCTCGTTCTAACGGCCGGTCCCCTCCCCCAGGGTCTGTCACCACTGGAAGCGCCTGGTGGACGACCGATGGCTGTGGCGACACGTGGACCTGACACTCTACACGGTACGGGGTTCCCGGGCAGGGCGGGGCCGCGAGCCCGCCGGAAGTACGGGAATAGGGGGCTCTGGGGAGAGGGGCTTGAGGTTCCAACCCGGCCGCCTGGGGCCTGTCTCGGTGCCGTCGTTTAGCTGTTGCTTTGTAGTCTCTGGGCTTCAGTTTCCTCACCCAAGAAATGGAGATAAACAGTGATACCGAGACCCTGGGTTCAGTGCCCAGTCCCGTATCGCCTGTAAGGAGGAGCGTCGTGAGTTCGAGGCTAGCCTGAGCTACAAAGTGAGACTTACTGTTTCAAAAAAACTAGTAATGATAACAATAATAATATTTTAAAAAATTACCTATGGGGCTACTATGCAATTTCACCGAGTTCGTGCAGGGTTTACAGAAGGCTTACAGAAAAGGTTTACAAAACCGTGTCTGGCATATACTTGGCACAGGTTACATGGTTAGGATTACGTTATCAAATGTTCTTTGCTGGTCTGTGATTACATAGTGATCATGGTGAGTTGGTACATGCACATAACACATCTTAATTCTATCAAATATTACCTACCAGTGTTTTTTTTTTTTTTTTTTTTTTGGACCTTTTTGATACAGGGTTTCACTGTGTAATTCATGCTGGCCTTGAACTAACCCAAGCTGGCCGCCAACTCGCAGCGATCCTCCTACCTCAGCCTCTGGAGTGCTGGGATGACAGGCATGGACCACCACATCCAGCTGTTCTATTTATGTCTGCCAGTTGCCCTGTTCTTTCTCCCCGGAGACAGAAAATGCTCCCATTGCTTTGGTACCCTAGAAACACAAACAAGTGCACATGCCGTCAGCCCTTGGCATCTGTGGCATGGGTTCTGGGGTGCCCTCAGATGCTCAGATTCCTTCTATAAAGTAGCATGGGGTTTGCATAGACCCTGGAATGGCCTCTTGGAAACTTTTAGCCATCTCTTGGTGACCTGGAGTACCTAATACAATGCCAGTGCTGTGAAAATAGGTGTTTTGCCATATTACTTTAGGAAGGATGACGAGAACAATCTAGCCAAGTGTAGCCGCACATACCTGTCATCCAGCATGTAGGAGGCTGAACAGGAGGATAGGCAGGAGTTTGAGGCTAGCCAGGATTACAGAGCAGAACCCTGTCTCAAAAAAAAAAAAAAGAAAAAAGAAAAAAGAAAAAAGCCTGTATATATTCAGTACAGACAGTTTTTTTCAGAATTTTTTTTAAAGACCTGTTTGTTTTGGTTTTTTTTTTTTTTGGTACCAGGGGTCGAACTCCACCTCACACTTGCCAGGCAGGCACTTATGCCACTGAGCTAAACCTCCAGCCCTAAAGACCCATTTGTTTCAGGGTTCTGTTTCTGATTTTTTTTGGGGGGGGTCTCAGGATTCAAACTCAGGACCTCACATTTTTCAGGCAGGTGCTGTACCATTGAGCTATATCCCTGGTCCTTTCTGAATGTTTCTGATCCACAGTTGGTCAAATCCAGCCATGTGGAGCCACTATTACAGACAGTTTACTGTGTTCTTTGAAGACAAACCAGGTGGCAGGATTTTCCACATTTTAAATTTCAACAGAAACTCCCAGACTGCTTTGCAAAAAAGCCAGAGCAGCTCCCAGCAGCCTAAAAAAACTGTACTTTGCCTGGGAGCTCACGTGTGATATTAGGAAGCTTAGGAGCGTTTCCTCGTCCATTGTTCTGCAAGGAAAAATTACTGTGTCCACTGGCTTTGTGCCAGTGTTTGCTGGCTGTGGCTTTTGCCCTTGAACATGAGTGACCAGTACTTCCAGTGAGTTAAGTCCCAGAGGACCAGACCCGTAGGTCTAAATGTGGCCAGCAGGCAGGATTACAGTGCACATCTGTAATCCCAGCACTTAGGAGGCTGAGACAGGAGGCTCACCGAAAATTCAAGGCCAGCCTGAATGACATAGTAAGACCCTATCTCAAGAAACCAAAATAAATAACATAAAATAATTTTGTCCAGCTCCTGCGTCAAAAGCAGGCAACCCATTTTATGCTTTTGTGCTAAGGCTTTCATTCAGTACCAAGCCCCATGCTTAGTAATGTGCACAAGCTCCTGGGTTCCACCCCCAGCACAGAAAAATTAGGTAAATAAATTTAAGGTTTATTCTGTGCAGTTGCCTTTCTTACTAAAGTAAACCATATATACACTGGAATGCATGGCGTTTCCAGTTATCTTTTGTTTTCTGCAAACTTCTCAGTTACTATTTACAGTTCTGTTACCTGACTGTGCCTCTGGTTTTCTTTTGCTTGTTTTTTGAGGCAGGGTCTCACTATACCTTGATTTACTATTTAGCCCAGGCTGCCTCCTGCCTCAGCCTTCCGAGTGCTGGGATTACAGAGCCTTGTTTGTTTGTTTGTTTTAGCCTAGGTCCATTAGTCATTTTGAGTCTTACTCGGTATAGTTTCTTTCTTCCAGAGGGGGAGTTAAGAAAAGGCTTTCTTGGCTTTCTTACATCAGAAGATAACAAGAACCTATTCTATTGCCAGAGTCAATCTTGTTGGATCTTCCCCGCTGGATTTATTTAGTCTTAGCTGTTTAGTCGGTGTGGTGGCACAACCAGTAATCCCAGCACTAGGGAGGCTGATGCAGGAGGGTCACTGTGGGTTTGAGGCCAGCCTGGACTACATAGCAAGAACCTGTCTCAAGAAACAAAAACCAAAAAGCCCCAAAGCCCTAGCAGGCCTCATGGTGAGCCAGATGGTCCTTTTTTCTGGGCAGAGGACGGGCGGAGCCCGGCCAGGGTGTCTTGTCCGCAGACAGGGCTGGGCCTGAGGAGCCCTGAACCTCTCCCCCAGTAACCCCGACCTCGGCTCTTCCAGATGCGGCCCAAGGTCATGTGGCACCTCCTCCGCCGCTACATGGCCACCCGGCTCTACTCCCTGCGGATGGGCGGCTACCTCTTCTCGGGCTCCCAGGCGCCCCAGCTGTCCCCCGCCCTGCTAAGGGCCCTGGGCGACAAGTGCCCCAACCTGAAGCGCCTGTGCCTGCACGTGGCGGACCTGAGCTCGGTGCCCATCACCAGCCTGCCGCGCACGCTGCAGACCCTGGAGCTGCACAGCTGCGAGATCTCCATGGCCTGGCTGCTGCGCGAGCAGGACCCCCGCGTGCTGCCGCAGCTCGAGTGCCTGGTGCTGGACCGTGTGCCTGCCTTCCGCGACGAGCACCTGCAGGGCCTGCCGCGCTTCCGCGCCCTGCGCTCGCTGGTGCTGGGCGGCACCTACCGCGTCACCGAGACGGGCCTGGACGCCAGCCTGCAGGAGCTGAGCTACCTGCAGAGGCTCGAGGTGCTGGGCTGCACCCTGCCGGCCGACAGCACTCTGCGGGCCATCAGCCGCCACCTCCGGGGCGTGCGCAAGCTCCGCTTCACGGTGGGCGGCCTCTCGGCTACCGGGCTGACCCTGCTGGAGGGGATGCCCGCGCTGGAGAGCCTGTGCCTGCAGGGGCCCCTCATCACCCCTGACATGCCCACCCCAGCCCAGATCATCGCCTCCTGCCTGACCATGCCCAAGCTGCGTGTGCTCGAGCTGCAGGGGCTGGGCTGGGAGGGCCAGGAGGCCGAGCGGGTCCTGTGCCAGGGGCTGCCCCACTGCGTGGTCATCGTCAGGCCCTGCCCCAAAGAGTCCATGGACTGGTGGATGTGACCGGTTCCAGGCCCCGGACCCCACCCCGGTGACCACTGTGGGGCCCCAGGCCCGTGCCTCAGTGACGCAGGAAGTTCCTCAGGCTTGAGGGCTCTGGGTAGAGAAAACCAGGGCCTTAGGATCCCAGACGGCACCAACCGTAGCTGGCCAGCAGTGTGTCCTTCGGCTCAGGTCCATCTAGAAATGGCAGAGGCCAGAGCCCTCCCCGGGGACTGCAGTGCCTTACACCCCGCAGCCCGGGCCCCAGGACGCGCCCTCAGGACCTCATAGATGTGCATGGGCGGATCTCGGGGCCGCGGGGCCTGGCAGGTCCGCCTGGTGACAGGGGTGGCCGTCCCTGCGTGCGGTTGATTTTGTACCCGCAGGGCACGGCAGCGAGCTGAAGGCGAGTTCTGTGTAGTAATGGAGATGTTCCTAAAGGTGCTCAGATATATTTTCTGAATTTTGTATTCTGCTTTTCCAAGTTTTTCACAGTGTATATTATTTTGCTATTAAATAACAATCATTTTTCAAAAAAGCATTCAATTTATTGGCTCTATAACTCCCTGCACTGTTCTAGGTGCTGGGTCACCTCTGCGAGTGACACAGTGGCCTGTGTGGACCTCAGAGGGGAGATAGGGTGATACACAGGAATGAGGGGAGCCCTGAGATGTTTTATACAGACAGCAGGGTGGGTCACTCCAGAGGTCTGAGTGGTGGGGAGAAACCAGGGAGGCTGAGGCAGGACAGGGAAGGCAGAGACCCCGGGCCAGGCATGAGCTTTGCCAGGGACAGGAAGGAGGGCTGTGTGGCAGAGTGGGGGTGGGGGGGGCAGAAGGGGCTGGCAGGGTGTCGCAGGTGGCACGGGTTTCAGGGGTTTGGGAAGTGACAGCCCCTTTCCTGTCTTTGGTTTGACCCACTTGAAAAATGCAGGTGACAGCCTGAGCAGGACTTCGTTGTTGTTTTTTCCTGTGTGTGTGCCTAGCACGGAGAGGTGACCCCAGGTGCGCTCTGCCACTGAACTCTGCCCCCCAGCCCTTTTTATGTTTTAATTTTGAGATGGGGGTCTCCCTCTAAGTTGCCCAGGCTGGCTTTGAACTTGCGATCCTCCTGCCTCAGCCCTTGAGTGGGCTGGAATCATGGCGTGCACTACCTGTCCTGCATGATGAACGCTACTTCCTGTCCCAGCTGGGCCGGGTGTGTGTGAAGCTAAGCCCAGATTTGTGTTCCTGTGGTGGCAGAGGCTGGAGAGAGAGGCGGGTGGGCTGGGCCCCCTTGGCCATTCCGTCTAAGCTCCTGGGTCAGAGGAGAGCTGGCAATGTCCCCTCCCTGCTGTCCCACTCAGTGGACAGGGCACAGAGGCCCTGCCCATGTGGCCCCGTGAGCACTGGGTTGCCAGCTGCCCTCCAGCTTAGGGCCCGATTGTTTGCTTAGGGCAAAGCTGTTACCAAACTTCGAAGTTCCAGCCTGGGACATCTTGGGGACAGGCTGGAACGTCGAAATGGAAGTCACAAATGGGGACAATGAGGGATACAACTCGAAATCTCTGTCTAGTGTGATGGCACATGCCTGCAACCTCAGCACATGAAGGCTGGGGCAGAAGGATGTAGGCCAGTATGAGACCAGTCTGGGTGACATGCTGAGACCCTGTCTCCAAAACAGAACAGAAGAGTCTGGGGAGATGATTAGATCCTAAGAGCAGATGCCTCACACATGGGATTAGTGCCTTATCCAGAGGCCCCAGAGGGGCCCCTGCCCTTCCTGCCATCTGGGTCATACACAGAAGGCGCTGTCTGACCCGAAAAGCCTGCACCATGTGTCAGAGCAGCTGGTGTCCGACTGTGGACTTCCTGACCTCCAGAACTGTCTGCACGAGGGTGGAGTGCCAGGATTCCTGCAGACCCCAAAGTCTTAAGACACTCAAGCCCGTTCTGTAAATGTCACAGTATTTGGCAGAACCTGCTTATACTCTCTGGTATACTTTAAATGATCTCCAGATGACCTATGAGAACTAATTCAGGAGCTGGGCATGGTGGCACACGCTTGTAATCCCAGCACTTGGGAGGCTGAGGCGGGAGAATCATGAGTTCAAAACCAGCCTGGGTTACAAAAATCCTAATTCAGTATAAGCACTTGTTATACTGCATTGTTAGGGAATACAGACAAAGGGGAAATATATAAAGTATATGTTTAATACACATGTAGTTATATTTTCATTTTTTTTTTTTTGAGACAGGATCTACCTATGTACCTCAGGCCAGCCATGAACTCGAAATCCTCCTGCCTTGGCCTCCCCAGGGCTGGGGTGACAGGCATGTGCCACCATGCCTGGCTCCAGCTCTTTCTTAAAAGTCATACTGTCCTTGTGCTTTGCTCGCATCTCCCAAGACAGGACAGCCCCATTCTGCCCAGCCTTGGAGTTTTATTCTGTTTTGTTTTGTTTGGTCTTTTCTGACAGGGTTCAGGCTGGCCTTGAGCTCACTTTGTAGCCCATGCTGGCCTCAAACTCACAGTGATCCTCCTGCCTCAGTCCCCCGAGTCTTTGGAAATATTTGCAGATGTTATATGCCAAGTGTTCTTGTTGCAGTGGTGTCTTTTCTTCTCCTGTGACAGAAGGATTTGTTAACTATAGGACTCTCTCATATTTTATGTTAAAATCCTAGGGCCAGGGATTTAGCTCAGTGGCACAGGCGCCTGCCTGGCAAGTGCAAGGTCGTGAGTTCGATTCCCAGTACCAAAAACAAACAAACCATGAAATTCTTATCTCCCTGGTAATGATATAAGCTACCCCTCCAGCCCCATCCACTCCCATATTTATGTAATTTTGTTTTTTTAAGACTAGGCACTGACCCAGGGCTCCAAGCTGAGCTAGATCTCCATCTTTTATTTTTACTTAGAGACAGGGCCTCATTAAGCTGCTAAGACGTCCAGGCTGAGCTCAAATTGTGATCTTCCTGCCTCAGCCTCCCTGAGTGCTGGGATTGCAAGCATGTGGCCCCTACCTCCCTTGACTGTCATCTTTAACACTGGACCTTTCCCACCTTCCATCCTCCTCCTCTGTCCCCCAAACTGCTTCTGGTAGCTCCAAACCCTCCAGTGGCTTCTCACCTCGCCCAAGAGTGAAAGTCAAAATGGTGGCGGTGCACAGCTGGGAGGCTGAGGCAGGAGGATCACTGCAAACTTGAGGCTGGCCTGGATTGCACAGTGAGACCGTCTCAAAAAAAAAGTAAAGCCCAACATTTTTACAGTTGCTCAGGTGGCTCTCTGCAACCTGACTTCCCCTTCTTCCTGGTTTCCATCCTGCCTAACACACTCAAGCCACTTCAGGCCCTGGGCTTGTGCTGTTTGTTAAAGAGGCCAAGCACCCTCCAGCCTCAGGGCCTTTGCACTTGCGGTTTCTTCTTTCCCCAGAAATTCAGACATTCTCTAAATCCCTTTGGCATGACCCCAGGGGTGAAGTGGAAACTATATGGACATAACTCTGGGTCTTTTCTCTGTTAAATTCTTTATTCAGTCCTGTTCTCAGCCCAAGCAGGCACTAGGCAGGTGGCAAGCCTGGTGTGGCGATGCACTGCACACCTCTGATCCCAGCACTCAGGAGGCTGAGGCAGGAGGACTGCAGGAGTTTGAGGCCAGTGTGGGCTATACAGTGAGTTCGAGGCCAGCTGGAACTATATAGTGAGTGCCTGTTGTCTCCAAAAAAATAAAAATAAAAGATAATAGTGGGACAAGGGAAAATTCTTTTCTTTTTTGTGCTGCTGGAGATATGACTTAGGGCCTTGTGTGTGCTAGGCCCTAAGTCCTCTGCCACTGAGTTATACCCCAGGATGAAAATGCTTTTTGCCCCCCCTCACTCCACCCCTCCTTTTGTTTTTGGTGCCAGGGATCAAACTCACGACCTTGTGCTTGCCACACAGGCGCTTATGACACTGAGCTAAATCCCCGGTCCTTGTTTTGTTTTTTTGAGAGGGTCTTGCTATGTAGTGCAGGCTGGTCTCGAACTCATGGTAGTCCTCCTGCCTCAGCCTCCTGAGTGAGGGAGTTACAGGCATGTGCCACCACAACCGGCCAAAAATGCTTTTTTAAAATAAGGATTTCCCGAGGAGGAAAAAGTTTTTATGGGTTCATTTCAAAAAACAGCTGCTTGAAGTAGGGCGTGGTGGCGCACACCTGTAATCCCAGCACTCAGAGGGCTGAGGTAGGAGGATCACTGTGAGTTCAAGACCAGCCGGATCTACACAGTGAGACCCTCAAAACCGCACCCGCCCCGTAAAGGCTGTTTGAGACTGCATGTAATACCGCAGGAGTCCAGCAGGTGGCAGAATTGTCTCTTGATTTGCCTTGTAAATTTCAGGCTCCGCACAGGAATTGAGTGAATATTCTTACACTCCTTCACCATTTGGGAGAAAGTGAAAAGAATCATGTGTTGGGACTCTGCTGTATCAGCTGATACTCTGACATCTGTGACTTTTTTTTTGAAACAGGGTCTAGCTAATGTAGTTTAGATTGGCCTTGAATTCATTCTGTAGCCCAAGCTGGCCTCGAATTAGTGATGATCTTCTTGCCTCAGCCTCCTGAGTCCTGGGATCACAGGCATGCACTGCCACACTCAGCGAGAGCTAAGGTTTATTAAAGTAGCAACAAGAAAAGGCAGCCTTAACTGACTGTACCAGGCTGACCTTGAACTTGTGGTGATCCTCCTGCCTCAGCCTCCCAAGTGCTGAGATGACAGATGTGCCATCCACCAATCAGATAGTTCTTACACGGCCATTTTGGACCCTGTTTACTTACAATGTCCCCTTGTCTTCGCAAGAAGCTTGGGTACACAAAAGGGGCATTTCAGGGACTTGGTGCTAAATGCCTTAGTTTTTCTTAGGAACGAAACCCTCCCAACCTGAAAACTGACAAGTTAGCTTCAGAGATGTGGGTAGAAGACACCAGACCCTTGGACCAGAGACCAGAAGACTTCATAATGGCTCAGAGGACAGTGTGAGCGTCACATCTCTGTGAGTTTCCCTTGACTCTCAAGTCTTTCCCTGGAGTGACATGGATCGGCCAAGATGGCTTTGCACAAGCTGTGGAGTTTGCCTCACAGGTAAGGAACCCCAAAGTTTTCTGCAAACTGCAAACAAACCTACCCAATCTTTGTTTTAAAGAGAAATATGTTTTTGTTTTGTTTTGTTTTGTTTCAGTCCTGGGGAATGACCCCCGGCAGTGCTGAGATACATCTTTGGCCCTTTTAAAATCTAACTTTATTTCTGGGAAGGATTCTTGCTAAATTGCCCAGATTGAGTGGTTTGAACTTGAGATCCTCCTCCCTTAGCCTCCTGAGTCGCTGGGGTTGCAGACCTGCACCTTCCGGCCCGGTGACACTGAACAGCCGACATGCCCACCTTCTGCTCTGTCCCATGTTTACCATAAAATAAAAGCCCACCAGCTAGGCATGGTGGTCCACCCCTGGCACCCCAGCTCTCTGGGAGGCTGAGGCAGGAGGAACTACTAGAGTTGGAGCCCAGCCTGGACAACTCAGTGACTGAGACCTCGTCTCAAAATAAAATATAAAATTTTAAAAGGAACAAGAGTGTAACTCTGAGAAGGCCCTGGGTTCAATCCTCGCAAAAACAAAAAAGAATCTCTACCCTGCGTCCTGTTCCCTAATCCCCTGCTCTTGGGGAACTGGTGACCAGCAGGCCCCGCCTCCGCATCTGTCCCTGCCTCCAACCTTGTCCTCCGCGTTCCGTTCTCTGGCCGGATGGTGCCTTGCAGTTGTCCAGGTCCAGCTTTTGCAGGCCGGAAGCAGCTGGGACTGTCCCCTGGGCTGACATTTCCACCTGACGTCACAATGATGCCCTGAGACCAGGCCCCCCCACTTACGCAAGCATGCTACGCTGCGTGAGCCGGGAGCGGAAATGCAAGGCTGCCAGCCGGAAGCGGAAATGCGAAGCTGCCGACTGGAAGACGTTTCCCTCAGCGATTCCTCCGGCTGTTTTTACCTCGTTGTCATTTTACCCACGTGCAGGTGGGGTTGGGACAGGAGGAGGCGTTGGATTGTCATGTGCTGCCCCAGACTTTTTTTTTGGTGCCTCTTTCCTGTCATAACCTCTTCCCTGGATGCTGAGGGCTGCTCTGGCATTTTATGGCCCTGTGTGTGTGGTGTGAGCTAGTGAACGGGCAGGCGATTGTTAGTGGTGAGTGAACACCTTTCCCAGGACCCTTTCCGTCTTGCTGTGATGAACTTGGGGGAGGCGGGGATGGTGACTGAGTCACTCACTGATGGCTTCCTCTCAGTGAAGTAAACAGTGTACCTGTCTCCAGCATGTCATGCTTCTCCATCTGGTGGCTTCATCCCCTTGTTATGGAGCCAAGCATTTATTGATTGATGGATTGACTGCAGGACTGGCTATAGAACCCAGGGGTGCTTTACCACTGACCTAAATCCCTAGCTGCTACTGCACCCCTTTAAATTTTCTATTTTGAGACAGGGTCTGGCTAAGTTGCCCGTTTCCCTCAAACTTGCAATCCTGCCTCAGATTCCTGAGTAGCTGGTATGTAATAATTCACAGTGCACGGAAGCCCTCTGCCTGTTAAGAATGTGGTAACACTCAATCCATAGGATTTCCATGTCAGAACTCACACAGGAGAAAGGCCATGTACGTGTAAAGAGTGGGAAAGTCTTCTTCCACTCCTTTCAGCATGTAAGAACTCACCAGGGAGAAAAGCCCTGTGTGTGTATGGGGTGTGGGAAAACTTTTACTCAATCCAGAGGATGGACTTGACACACACAGATTCACACTAGAAACCTTACCAATGTAAGGAATGTGGAAAAGCTTGCTCACATTTCATACCTCACGAAACATGTCAGGATTCACAGTGGAAGGAATCCAAATGTATGCAAGGAATGTGGGAAAGCCTTCACTCAGTCCTCTGGCCTCAGTACACATTTAAGAATTCACTGTGAGAAAAGCCATAAGAATGTAAAAGATGTGGGAAAGCTGTCCCCTCTTCCACATGCATTAATGAGTACATGGAGCAAAGCCATGTGAATGTAAGCAGTATAGGTAAAACTTCACTCAGTATTCAGCATTTGATAAACACTAAAGAACTAAGATCTGTGGGAAAACCTGGAATGTTCTTCAGACCTTGGTGTTCTTATCTGAATATATCTGGAAAAGCCCTCAGGAAACTAAAGAATATGAGAAATCTTCACTGAGTTTTCATCACTCATATGGGAGGTTTTAATCCATGATGGGAACAGTTCTCATTCTTGTAGGAAATATGGGAGAACAGTTAATTCTTCATATCTAACCCTTTGTATAAGAACTCACATAGAGAAAAAGAGTTGGGAGATTGAAAAGCCATTTTTTTTTTTTTTGGTTACAATTTCTGTGTAATTCAGGCTGGCCTCAAACTCAGCAATCTTCCTGCATCAGCCTCCCAAGTTCTGGGATTATAGGCATGTGCCACCATGCCTGGCTGGAAAGTCTTTTTTGTTCCAATATTGTTAACCACTTAAGAACTCACAATAAATTGGGCATGATGGTGCACACCTATAACCCCAGCCTCAAGGGAGACTGAGGCAGCAAGATCTTGCCTCAAACAAACAGATTTAAAAATGGGATTGAGAATGTAGCCCAGTAGTTGAGTGCTTATCTTATGTGTGCAAAGCCCTGGGTTCAATTCCCTGTACTAAAAAAAAAAAATGCAGGTGCCCCATATGTGTTGAAAATATGGGACATAGCTGAGTGTGGTGGCTCACACCTGTAATTCCCAGCACTTGGGAGGCGGAGGCAGGAGGATGGTTGCAGCCTGGGTTACAAAGTGAGATCAAGGCAGCCTGAACTGCACAGGAACAGCCTTTAGAAATTTCTGGCAGAGGCATGTGGAAAAAGCCTCAAAAATTTAAGAAATGTTAAAAATCCTTCAGATGTTACTAAATGAGTCACAACAGGCAGTGGAGAGAAATTTTATGGAGGTAAGATAAACATGGGAAAGCTTCAGTCCTGCCTTATATTTTAAACTTTGGTAATCTAAGCCAAGCATGGTGGCACAAATCTATAATTCCAGCACTCTGGGAGGCTGAGGCAGGAAGGTCAAAGTTTGAATCCAGCCTGGGCAATTTGGAGATTTAGCAAGACCCTGTCTCAAAAGGGCCAGGGTAGAGAGAGAGAGAGAGAAAACATTTATTTGGGTTCATGATTTCTGAGGTTTCAATCCATGATTAATGGCCTTGTTGCTTTTGGCCTAAACATTTGGCACAGTAAAAGTCATTCACTTCATGGCCAGGAAATAACAAATGGGACTGGGTCCTACTGTTCCTTTCAAGGGTGTCCCCCAGTGACCCAAAGACCTCCCACTAGGCCTTATCTCTTAAAAGATTTCCAAAAGAACCTTGCTGGGGACCTAGTTCTTAACGTGTGGATCCTTGGGGAACATTCAAGATCCAAAGTCTAGCGTTTCCCTGTCTTTGAAGTCTTCACACTGTTTATATCATCATACTTGTCTACTGTGTTAATACTTTGTGCTTTGGATCCCATGAGCAGAAAGTAGTAACTAGTGTAGATATCTTTACAAGACACATTTACAGAGCAGAGGACAGAGATTCAGGGCCACATAACCCAGCCTTTCATGTCTTTCTTAAATGCTGCACCTCATCTTTCCCGAGTCCCAGTGAGGCACTGTCGCTGGGGTAAAAACCCCAACCTTCATAACTTGAAGAACATTTCCACCTGTCGTCAGCTGGTCCAAGGCAGGCCTGTGTGGCAGAGGGCATGGCAGAGGAGAAGGTGCTCCCCTCATGGTGGGCAGGAAGGAAGATAAACCATTCAGCTCACGCTCCCCATGACCTGCCTCTTCCAAGCAGACTCCAGCTCCTAACAGAGTCAGCAATGGGCGCCCATTGATGCAGTCACCTTCCAAACACATGCGGCTTTGAGGGCCATTTTAGAGCTAAGCCCTGATACACATACCTTGTGGGCTCTTCACGTTTTGGAGGCTGCGTGTACCACGTTGAAATGTGCTTTAACCCCTCTCCGCAGTCTCCCAAATCCCCCTGGTTTCAGTTGGGATGGTGGCAAGACAGCATTCCGCGTCAAGCTGAGCCTGTAGCACAAGCTTCTCAAGCACTTAGCATGAATGATGCTCATGGTGTCCATGGTACCTAGCAAGAGAGTGGAAGCTTCTCACAGGCTCTAGTGTGAGTGAGACTTGGAGCTCACTCCTGTTCTTTGACCTAAAAACTGTCTGACTTATGAGATAGTTTGTGACTCGTACAGGACAGAGACTGAACCACCATAAGTCATCACGTGACCAAGTGACCTGGGCTCCACAACACGAAGTGAATGTTGGTTACCCCACAAAGGCACCGGCATGGGACACATCCGGGAGTATCCCGTCAGCACATGGACATGGCATAGAAGATACCGACTTCGGGAAGTTCTGGCAAGAAGAGTTGAAATGCTGGTGACAAGGAAGTCTGGAGATGGGACACAGATGAAATCCATCCAAGGTGAACCACTAGAAACCAGACTATTAATAGTCAGAAGGGCCAAACAATGCACTGTGAATGTCCACGGCTTTCTCAGCCACCCCCATGGGCCTATATGAACAAAACAATGCATAGTAAACTGGGTGTTGTGGTGTACGCCTGTTATCCTGGCACTCTGGTAGGCTGAGGCAGGAGGACTGCCAGTTAGAGCCCAGCCTGAGTGAGTGGGATCCTGTCTCAAAGTAAGTAAGTAAATAAATAAATGGCTCAATCACCAATACTGATAAAGAAAAAAAAACCAAACAAACCATGGCATTAGGGATAAAACCTGTATGCACGGGTTTAACAATATGGTCTTCCCCTTACCAAGCAGGTTCAGCTAATACTGTTGTTCTGTGCTGTATCTGCTGAAGGCGGAAGTCTGCACTACCCAAAAGGCATCACTCCTCAGAGGGACCAGACGGCCTCTTGGTGACGGATTGGTTCCCTTGAACCTGTTCTATCACAGAAGTGACAATGATGAAGATAATCCTTGCGGGAACAGACTCACCTTCCCAGGGTGGGTCTGTCTTTCTGCTGCTTGTGCTGATGCTGGCACCAGGTCCGGGAACCCATCAGATGCTTTCCTCGTGGGCACAGTGCTCACATGGCACTGCCTCTCCTCGAGGAAGCCAGGTTTCATGCAAAGGCGGGCAGTGGGGGGCAGCTCCCCCATCTGCTGGTCTCACACCCCACAGTGAGAAGCAGATGGCCAGTGAAAGGTTGGAAGCCTTCCTGAAAACCCCATGGCAGCTGGGAGGTGACTTCAGGGCAGGGTAGAATTCTCCCTACAGGATGCTGTGCTTTGAATCGGAGAGACTGACATGATGCAGAGAATGAGTGAGGTGGAAATGGGCCCACTAACTACCTTTTTTCTTCTGATCCCAGCAACTGAGGATACTGGTGGGTGTGAAGAGCTTTGTCCCCAGTAGGAAATGCTTCTTCCTGGAGGTGCAGTTAAGGTCCCAATATACTAGAGTTTCACCTGCCAGGCTGGGGCTTCTTAGACCATTAGGCTAATCCTCAAATAAAGAGGGTAGAGGTGTAATCTTACAGCAGGGCTGATAGGGCTCAGTATCCAAAGGGAAACTGGGGTTTTGCTACACAGTGGAGCCAAGGAGGGTGGGGGCTAGATCCTTCTCACCTGACAGAAATGTTAAAAACCAGCAGTGCAATGCTTTGTTAAGATGTGCTTACCCAGCTCGCCACACGGTTAGACCATTCGACTCAGTCTTAACCAACCATGTCAGCTGCAGAGAGACAGCCCGACCTGAGTGGTCTGACCACATCCATCTGGTCTACCTGTCCTGCCTGACATAGGAACATGTTGTTTTCAAGGACCATCCAACCGAGATAAACCATCCCACCTTATGATAAACCATCCCTCTGACTAACCTGCCCGGGGCAAACCTGCCTGACAGCATATGATTTGATTCATGTAACCAGTCATGTGTTAACCTGGTACCAGCTTTTGTACTTCCTGCTGACAAAATGTATGTAAGCTTCTGTTTCACTCTCAGTTCGGGCTGGTTGGTTTGGACTTGGTCCCACCAGCCCTCTAGCATAATAAACAGTGGCCTTCTAAGTCCTTGGTGCAAAGGGCCTTCCAAAGTGTCCTTACACTCAAACTTCTGTGCCGCATAGAACAGGTTGATGGACAGTTAACGCCTGGAAAGATGGTGGCCAGTGGAGGACGTAGACCCTTTGGCTAGGGGGGTTTGAGTTACTGGATGAGGTACAGGACCCAGAGCTGCTGAGTTCTGGCTGAGGTTGAGGGAAAGATGTCCCTGAAGCAGTAAGTCATGGATATCAACTAAAGCCTTGAGACCTGTTCTAAGAAAGAGGAATGATGAATAGTTTTTGCACGCTTTCTATTTGCTTGTTGCGTGCTTGCTGGGATGCATCTGTTCAGTTATAAAAACTCACGTTTGTTCTATCTTCTTCCCATTCTTACTTTCTACTCAGATTATGATGTTAGTTTATATGTTAGTCTATAGGTAACAGAGTGTTCAGTAACAATGTGCCTAAGTCTGAGATGTTAATACAGGCTCTGATGGGGGATTATTCACCTCATTTTGGGAAAGGTCAAGAACTCGTATATTGTGAGTTAGAAATGTACAGGATATCTTGTTGTTGTTGTTTTGTGAGATGGGGTCTTGCTACATTGCTCAGGTTGACCTCAAACTTGGGGCTGGGACTACAGGCATATATCACCATGTCCAGTTGCTGTTTCATAAGGTAATTTAGATGCATATACAAGGTGCAAATGGATTCATCTCAGCCTCAAAATCACCTTCAACACCTGCTTTGGAGTAATGAACTGGATTTTTTCATTCCTCTTTTACATTTGAACATGTCAAGCCTAGTGCAGGAGGTACTGGAAGGTCAGAGGAAAGGAAAGGAATTCTCTTGTTGCATACAGCCACGCACAGGCATTCAGTGATGTGGGAGTAGACACCCTGTGGTGCTACGAACACAGTCCTTAGGTTTGTTAGTCCATTTTCTGTTACTATAAAAGATGTCTGAGGCTGGATGCTTAGTTTAGTTTACAGTTGCGGAGGTTAAACACATGGCATCAGCAGCAGCTCAGCTCTGGTGAGAAAACTATTGCAGATGGCACCATACTGTTGGGTGTGTGTGTGAGGGGGAGAGATTAGATGGTGAGACAGGAAACCAGAGAGTGGGGAGGAGCTGGGTTTGGGACCACCAGAGAGGTTCCACTTTTTAAAAGTCCCACCCCTTCTTAACATCACCACAGTGAGGACCAAGTTTCCAATACATGAGACCTTGGAGGACACATATCAGAACCAGACGTTGCCCTAGAGCACTTTGAGCTCTGGCCCCTTAAGGTGGGCTTCTCATACTCAGGCTATCTATTGGAAAGAGCCCTTCAGCCCTGGTGCCAAGTGGCTCCAATTGATTCAAGAGACTTTTTTTTTTTTTTTTTTTGGTACCAGGGATCGAACTCACAACCTTACGCTTGCCAGGCAGGTGCTTGTGCCTCTGAGCTAAATCACTGTTTCAAGCAGCTTGAATTGTTCCAGTGTTCCTTAGGACACTGGGTATCCCAGGATGTGCACTGTCGCACCAACCTACACAAACCTGTGCCCCGAGGGTGGTTTCTCACAGCTTTCCACATGCACCCACTGCGGATGCCACAGGCCTTTTACTGTGGGGATCCTCACACCATTGTATTTAGGTGAGTTTCCTGGAGGCAGTACACATGTGAGGCATGCTTCTTTAGCCATCCTTTATTGGTCATTTTTAGGCCATTTATGTGTAATCATTCAGGTTATATTTGGATTCAATTCTGCTGTTATTGTTTGACTTCTTTCTTTCCATTATTGTATTTTCTTTTTTTTTCACTCTTCCTTTGGGTTATTTAACCATGCACTAGTACTTTAATTTACCACCAGTACTTTACCACCTGAGCTACCTCTAGCCCCTCACCACATATTTTTTGTGGTTAAAATATACATAATTAAATTAATCAGGCCACATGGGATGAAATATAGAACTTTTTAAAATTTAATCAATTTTTATTTATTTATTTATTTATTTATTTATTATTTTTTGGTACCTGGGATCAAACTCATGACCTCATGCTTGCCAGGCAGGCACTTATGCTGCTGAGCTAAATCCCTGGTCCCATTTTTTAAATTTTAAAAGGAAATAAAATAATAAAATGAAACAGTGATAATACAGTAGGAAATCTACAGTAGTTACTATATTGCATATTGTTGTCCTCCAAATTGTTGCTCAGACTATTGAAATATAGAACTTTAATGAGGTAGAGATCACATTTCACTCTATTATGTTATAGTTGTCCTATGTATCTATATAACTTGAGATACTCATTTAAATAAGAACACAAGTGTACAACATAGTAAATTATAATTACTCAGATACTTGCCATTTCTGTTGCTTTCCCTTTACTCCTTTTTTTTTTTTTTTTTTTTTTTTTTTTTTTTTTTTTTTTTTTTTTTTTTTTTTAGTACTGGGGATCGAACTCACGACTGAGTGCTTGCAAGGCAGGCACTTAGGCTGCTGAGCTAAATCCCCAGCCCCCCTTTACTCTTACTATTATAGCTTTTGTCCTAATGTAATTTGTTACTCAAGAGCATTACTGATAATTTATTTAAAGCAGGTCTTTAGGCAAAGATGCTTAGTATTATATTACCTGGTGATTTCTGTCCTATCCCGTGTTCCCAGTTAATACTAGGGATTCAATACTGAGGGCCTTCACATCAAGTTACATCCTCAGCCCTTTTTTGCATTATTTATTCGGACACAGGTCTCCTTTAGTTACTAAATTGCCAGTCTTGTTTCAAACTTGAAATACTCCTGCCTCAGCCTCGTAGAGTGCTATGATTACAGATTTGCACCACCATGCCTGGTTGATAATTTGTTTTTTGAGATAGGGTCTTTCTATGTAGTTCAGGCTGGCCTTGAACTCACTGTATAGCCCAGGCTGGGTTGATAGCAATCCTGCCTCGGCCTCCCACATGTTGAGATTACAGGAGTGAGTCACCACACCTGGCCGATAATTTCTTTGTTTCACCTTCACTGTTAAAGAACATTGGCATTGATGCAGTATTTTCACGTTGGCCTGCCTTCCCTCTTGGCCTTAGTGGTTTCAGTTAAGAAATCCAGTTCATCGAACTGTATTACTCTATGCATGTGTGAATTTTCCCAGATTTTTTCAAGATTATTTTTAGCTTTCACTAGTTTCATAATATTCATGCCAGTGTTTTGAGGTCTATCTTGTTGTGTTCCCTGAACACCTTGAATGTGTACCTTCCACCAAGTTTGAGAATGTTTTTATCAGGTGTTCTGAGAAACGTGTCAGTAGGCAGCTTCATCACTGTTCAGGGTCATAGAGTAGACAAACATCAGGTGGTGTAACCTACTACGCACTTAGACAGTTCTCTCTCTGGTCTGTCACTGGCCAGTGTTGTTATGGGGTGCATGGCTGCATTTTGACATAAACGCTGTACTCTTCTTTCAGAGTCATGTTAGTTGTTTCACTGAGGCTTCGGTTTGGCATTGTCATAGGTATCATGAGGCTGTTGTTCATATAGTGAATAATTTGGGCGCATACCTTGGACATCTTCAGTATTAGGGTGCCCTAGCTCTTCAAATCCTATGTGAATGCAGATATTTCTTTGACCAGCAAAGTGATCCAAATGCATTCAGCATGCAAGTTTCTTTGAGCATTCTGTGGGTCGTTTCAATGTGAATTCCATTCTGGAAATCTTTCAGCTGGGTACGATGCTACATACCTGAATGTGGGAGGCCAAGGCGGGATCACAAGTTGAACTCCAGTGTGGGCAGCTTAGTGAGACCCTGTCTCCATGGAACAGGGATGTAAGTCAGCATGAAGGCCCTGGCCTTATCTCCAGTACTTAGGGTTAGGTCTCCATGGAGGCTGGTCTATCTCAGTTTTCAAAGCCTGTTTTATGTCTCACTGCCACCACAGGATTGCCTGCAGCCAGGCGGCAAGTAAATGGGGAAGATGAAAACCTATGGAATTGATCTTTTTCTCTCTGTTGTGATGTTCACGTTACCACTGCTTGTGGTTGAAACTGAGGTCCTGTGATAATTTTATGTCCCTAAGAGGTAGGGAAATTAGAAAGGCAAGGCAGGAAAACCAGCATGAGTGACTCTGAATTTTTTGTTTGTGTGTATGGTACTGGGGATTGAGCTATATCCCAAGCACTTCTTTACTTTTTTGAGACAGAGATCCCCTAAATTGCTATGTTGCCCAGGCTGGATGAGAACTTGGATTCTCCTGCCTCTGCCTTCCACAGTGCGAGAATTACAGGCATATGCCACAGGCAATTATAGCTCTGTTGAATAATTCTCATGGGTTCAAAAGCATGCAAGGCCCTTGTTGTCTAGGGCAGGGGAAATAGTGACTTGCTTTCTGAGAGAGGAGGAAGGAAGGAGCTTTGGATCCATTGGTTTGAAAATAAGACACATGCTCCCAACAAGTTATTTTTAAGAATAAGTACTAGCCCTAGAATGGGTAGACTCTAGGTAGTAAGACCTTGAGTATGTCAATGTATCCTAATATATAGGAAATAAAACACATGACTAATACAGTTATTCTTCAGGTAGTTTAACATCATGCTAGAACACTTTTGGAGGATGACAATGCAGATGTTCAGATCATAGGGCACAAATAGCCCTTAAGGGCACAGAAGACTCATTATGAGAGTAAAAAGGAGGATAGAAAGATATGCACTGTTTGTAGGCCTTTCTATAACCAAGCTCTCCAATATACATCATATTGCTCAAAAACAAAGATAAAATGAATAATTGTATCTTTGTAGTGTCATAAAGTGTTAAAAAAGTACGTGTAACATTAAGATGACAGCTCTGGAGTTATGTGTTTGGTTATAAGCTCATACACTAAAAAAACATAAAAATAAATGATTTTCTTTGAATCCAATAGGAAAGAATAAGATCAACATGGAAATCAGTAAGGCCTACTAGAAGGCACCAAGAAGACAGTACTCTTCCCTTTGTGGGGGGGTCAGTGTGTGAGAAGTTCCCTGGGGAAACTGAAAACATCTATCATTTTTCAGATAGTACACGGAGAAGTACCCCCTTCAAACTTCCTTGCTGGGCATGGACATAGAGCTTTACGTTTTGGCTGAGATTACATTAAGACCATATGCGGGTATGGCTTTTTAGATGCCCCTCCCTAATCCCCAGGCGGTCAAAACTGGGGCTTTTTGAGGTGGCTGGCTCTACTGCATGTGATGCTGGGATTAAGGGCACTAGGGTTACGGGTGTGAGTGCTGCCTGCCCTAAGGGTGAGGGTCCTGAATAAGATAGAAGGGACTGAAAGGCGCTGGTAGCTGGTTTGCTTTTGCTCTTTCCTGCTTGCTTGCTGTGGACTGTTTCTCCTCTGTGACGCCCTGCTGCCATGCCACCCTGACTTGGAGTGAGCCAATGATGGACTGAAACCTTTACAAACTGTGAACAAATACACCTTTCCCTCTTTAACTTTGGGTGTCAGGTAGTTTGTCTCAGCAATGAGAAAAGTAACTAAGACATGGGCAGACCAGTAGTAAGTTAGGCATACGCAAGGGCCTGAACACCAAAGCAAGTACTTCTGTGCACATTTTGTGCCCAAGGAGCACTGGCCCATGGACAATCTACAGAGGAGGGTCTGATGAATCTGAACTCATCGCCAGTGAGGAAAGGACAGTCATCTCCAAAGGTGAGGTCTTGACACTGAAGGGTGTGTTCGTCAGTAGTGACAGTATGTGAGCTGTGACACCAGGCTGTCATTTGTCAATGAGATGATCAGCAGCAGTCTGAGGTCATGGGTGAGGCCAGCCTGCAGTATACACTTCACCCACAACCCACACTTGCTTACAGTAGGGAAGTTCTGGACGAGTTCCCAGTGAGATACGCGTATCTTAGTTCATCAGGGTGGCAGCTAGGCTTATCTATGACTAGTGACAACCCACACCAGGGACTTGAGAATGATCTGATTAGTTTTGGTGTCACTGCCAACACAGAAAGCTGGTAACCCATGGTCTAAATAGCATGGGTTCCTCACGAGAAACTTCATCATTCACTCCTCATTGGCAAGCACATACGAGACATGAAGGTGTGCAGGAAGAAGCCAACCCATGCCTTCCCATGAGCCAGAGGCAGCAATGCAGGCTGGGAGAATCAACAAGCCAATCCAGCCAGGTGTGGTGGCTCACGCCTGTCATCCCAGCACTCGGGAGGCTGAGGCAGGAGGACCACTGTGAGTTTGATACCAGCCTGGGCTACAAAGTGAGTTCAAGGCCAGCCTGAGCTGCATAGCGAGACCCTGTCCCAAAAAGATGAAAAAAAAAAAAAAAAAAAAGCCAACCCACAGCTTCCTGTGAGCTGGCTGGCATGCAGGCTGGGAGCAAGAAAAGTAACATGGTACTCCTCCCCGAGCAACTGGTTTGGCTCATTTGGAGGAACTCAGGCCGAGATGATAGCAGCTAAAGTACAAAACAAACAAACAAACAAACAAACAAAAAACCCGAACCAAACCCTGCCCCCCACAATTCATGTAGTTTTATTGACTTTGCAGGTCTAAAGCTGGTAGTCTGAGCATCTATTTGAAGGATAACAATATGCATTATAGAAATGGTGGGGGATTTCCTTGTCTTGTTTTTGAAATCCAGTGTTTTGTTGTTTTATTTCTGTATCTGATAACCTGAGCAACTATCTTGAAGATAACAACATACAATTTAACAATTGTTGTTAAATTCCTATCATCTTGTTTTGAAATCCTATACTGCTACTGCTGTTTGTTTCTGTTGTTTTGTTTGCTTCTTGATTTTTCTGGGCTTTTTTTTCCTCTTTAAAATAAAAACAAAAGGTGTGCAGGTCTCTTCTGTTCAGGGTTTACTGTTTGCATGTTTTGGGTTATAGCACACTGACTGGCAGCCATTTATCAGCTATAACTCACAACATAATCCATAACCCAGCAAATATTAATTTTGACCACTGAGACTGCCATCTGATTGTGCTGGGATCTATACCTAAAGGCCACATTCAGAAGTGTCATGAGTTTCCAGCACCAAGGAACACGATATATGACAGCCAGCATGTATGTGTATATATATATGTCATTTTTTTAAACAGGGTGTTCCTATATAGTTTAGGTTGGCTTTGAACTCATTATGTAGTCCAGGCTGGTCTTAAACTTACAGTGATCATCCTGCCTCAGCCTCTCGAGTGCTGGGATCACATGTATGTGCCATCATATTTGTTCATGGTTTTTGTTTCCATAATACATGAAAGACAATCAGAGGAAGTTATTACTGTCAGCTGGAGTTTCTGCTTAAGATTGTTTTGCCAATCTGTGGAACAGATCTAGAGAGGAAAAGAAATTTTAAGACCTTCACTCCCTTCCTGTTTGCCCAATGTTACTGGAATTCCCAATCTCAGGTATAGAATATGGCTCTCTTCCTCTATGACCATCAAATTGAGGTCTCTCCCACCTCCAGCTATTCACCCAGCCTCACTCACTCCTTTCAGTGCCCTGATCTTCAATCTGAAACAAGAACAATGTAACAAACTTGATAACTGGATTAGATTCAAAATCTGTTTTTTGTGAGCTTCTGCAGGTGAATCACCTTTAAGACAAACCACCCACAGAATCTACATTGGCAAAACAGAACTTGGGGGGTGTACTTTAGTGCTATGGGTTCAATCCTACAGGCAAAAAGATAAAATTCATGCCCTTGGTATCACTTTTGACCAGGTACAACCTGTAAGGTTTAACAACTTGAGCTACACAGGACTGACTTATAAATCCAGCAATAACCAGGAAAAGACAACAAATACTCAAAAAATAAACCATCCAAGCTAGGCATGGTGGCTCACGCCTGTAATCCCAGCACTTGGAAGGCTGAGGCAGGAGGATTGTTGCAAGCTGGAGGCCAGCCTGGGCTACAAAGTGAGCTTAAGGCCAGCCTGAACTGCACAGTGATACCTTGTTTCAAAAAGAGAAAAACCAAAACAAAAAGACCAAGAAACACCACCCAGAAGGATCCATGTCAGCACCCAAGATTTCAGGACACAGAAATGCTAGTCCTGTGTTAGGAACATCGTTTGTCTTGGTTGCAGACCTCATTTTTATGAGTTTGTGGAATAATGACATGTAGGAAACAACTTTGTAGCAGAGTCCCAGCTATGTGAGAGGCTGAGGCAGAAGAATTCCAAGTTTGAGGCCAGCCTGGGCAACTTAGGTCCTATCTCAAAATAAAAGCGCACTGGCATGTAGTTCATTGGTGGAGTGCTTGCTTGGCGTGCATAAGGCCCGAGTTCAATTTGTTGTATTACAATAAAAATACAAAATACTCTGTACCCTTCCTTACCTTAAAAAATTTTTTTCCCACTGTGATATCACAAGGGAACATCAAAGTATTTAGCAGAATTATAACTTTTCAACATCTTGTACATCAACAGTTTCTCTCCACTACAAGACCTTATACATTTATTAAATCTCCAGGAAACACTGAGGTTCATATTTGTTACATCATATTGCTCCAGGATAAGTTCTTTTTTTTTTTTTTTTTTGAGACAGAGTCTCACTATGTAGCTCAGGCTAGCCTTGAACTCACTATGTAGCCCAGGCTAGCCTCAAACTTTCAGTGATCCTTCTGCCTCAGCCTCCCTAGTGCTGACATTACAGGCATGTATTGCCTGGTAATGGTGAGTTCTTACAATGCTGCCTTGTGATCAGACTCTAATAACCTTACAGGTTACTTAATTCACAGAGGATCTCGAGACTAAAGAGATTTCATTATCTCTGAAAAACTGCCAAAACTAAAGGCTGCTCAATCTTTACATTAATTAGCTTTCTCATCAGTGTAAATTCCAGTGTGGCAATTAACATGTCAGGAATTCATATAGGACTTTTGACATTCTTTCCATTCAAAGGGTTTCTGGTCAGTGTGTCATTAAATGCTCAGTAGGTAAAACCTATTGTAGGCTTTCCCACATTCCTGATATTTATAGGGCTTCTCCCTACCATGAGTCCTTACATGGTGATATAGGTTTGAGGATGTTGTAAAGGCTTTCCCACAGTCCCTACATTCATAGGGCTTCTCCCCTGTGTGTGTTCTGATGTGTTCAGCCAGGCTTGAGGAAACGGTGAAGGCTTTCCCACAGTACTGACACTTATAGGGTTTTATTCCACTATGGATACGAATGTGCTTATTAAGGCATGAGGAATTGCCAAAGAATTTTCCGCATACCTTACATTCAAAGGGCTTTTCCCCTGTGTGAGTTTTCACATGTTCAGTCAGCAGGTAACACCTTTTGTAGGCTTTCCCACATTCCTTACATTGGTAGGGTTTCTCTCCCGTGTGGGTTCTTATATGAACAATCAGACACGAGGATGTAGTGAAGGATTTCCCACATTCCTTACATTCATAGGGCCGCTCTCCGGTGTGAGTTCGTATATGTTCAGTCAGACTTGAAGAAACAGTGAAGTCTTTCCCACAGTACTTACACTTATAGGGTTTGATTCCTGTGTGAATTCGAATGTGCTTATTCCGGCAGGCAGAACTTCTAAAGGATTTTCCACATAACTTGCATTCAAAGGGCTTCTCTACCGTGTGGGTTTTTAAGTGTTCAGTCAGCAGGTAACACCTTTTGTAGGCTTTCCCACATTCCTTACATTGATAAGGTTTCTCTCCACTGTGAGTTCTTACATGTTTTCGTAGATTGGAGGAAGTGTGGAAGGCTTTCCCACACTCCTCACACTCATAGGTTTTCTCTCCAGTATGAATCCTTTCATGTTTACGCAGGTAGGAAGCAGCATGGAAGGCTTTCCCACATTCCTCACACCGGTAGGGCTTCTCTCCAGTATGAATTCTGAAGTGTTCAGTTAGGTTTGAAGAAACACTGAATGATTTGCCACATGCCTTGCATACATAGGGCTTCTCTGCTGTATGTGTTTGCACATGTGTAGCAAGGCCCGAGCGCTTTGTGAAGGCTTTCCCACATTCCTTACATTTATAGGGTTTCTCTCCGGTATGAATTCTGAAATGTTCTGTTAGGCTTGAAGAAGTAGTAAAGGACTTCTTGCATTCCTTACATTCGTACAGTTTCTCCCCAGTATGGGTTCGCATGTGGCTGTTAAGATTTGAGGAATATCCAAAGAATTTGCCACAAACCTTACATTCATACGGCTTCTCTCCAGTGTGGGTTCGCATGTGGCTATTAAGGTTTGAGGAATATCCAAAGACTTTCCCACAAACCTTACATTCATAGGCTTTGATGGTATACATTCGAAAAGGGACAGCTCCACTTTTGGAACATAGAAAATCTCTTGCGAATAGCTTTAATTCATAGAGCTTTTCCCCATTATGATTTCTCACATGTGTCTGAAAGAATGACTTACTAAGGAAGGGATAGTCACCACATCCAAAAGTTTTGTGCTGTATACTCGTTCTCTGGTAAGCAGCATTTGGAGTTGGGCTATAGGCCATTTCACATTCCTTCAACACAGATAAATTCTGTCCAGTAGAAGCTGTCATGTTCAGAGTAGAAAAGGGTTTTCCATTCTGACCAGAGTCACAGGTGTTCCTTGAATTTTGAGTTTTCATGTGTGTCTTGAAATAGGAGTGTTCACTGAAGATTTCTCCCCAGTGCTTATCGTCACCAAGTTCCCCTGTATTGTGGATCCCCATCTGTTGATGAAGAGAGGAATGGTGGTTAAAGGATTTTTTTAGACTAAAGAGATTTTTACTTAGCTGAAGACAGAAACATTCTTCTTCTCTTTTTCACCACATGTTTACAATTCCTGGTCTATGGATTTGTCTCAGCCTCAATGAAAGCAAGGATGTTGTGTTTACTGTTCTAACCTTGGAATGATTCCTGTATATTAAGATTCTTTTAGGGAGCTCAGTGCCCAGTTATAGGTGTGGGCGTCTGTACTCTGGGGAACTCTGAAACCTCAAGTTTTTATCTGTGTTTTGAGACAGGGTCTTGCTTTGTTGCGTAGGCTGGCCTGGAACTCACTCTGTATCCTAGACTGGCCTCAAACTCAAGCAGTCCTCTTGCCTCAGCCTCCTGAGTGTCACTACGCCTGACAGAAGGCCCAAGTTTTGACTGCACATTAGGGTGCAAATTCATGCCATTCAGAACATCCCTTCTAGAGAATTTTCTCCCATTAAGGTAAATGCCATTTTTTTCAAGTATTTCTCACACTGATTTTCTGCAAAGGAATTATCAACCTTTTCAGACTACAGTAAATACGAAATGTCCCTCATTAAATTTAGAGCTCACCAACGTGTTACTTCTTTGCTGTTAAAAAATGGATAAATTACGATTGAAGTACATTATTTAGAGGATGACTATGATTTTTTACAGTTTCCACGAAATTCTTATATTCTACCTTGTGATTTCTATAAAATTGAAGAGAGGAATAGTAGGGCCAAGATCTTATGACATTGGCTGTTACAGACATTAATAAGATATTCAGAAAATTGCTTTAAAAAGTTAAAGCCTGGTTATTCATTTGGCAGTTATATACCCCCATGGGACCTCTGAAGGAAAAGAGGTTTCACCATAGGTCTAAGGCACTCCCAAATTCATTATATGCAGTATCTCTCCCTCCTGGTTGAATGCTACTTATAGTCTATAATGGACTTCATAATCTTCTCTCAGTGTGGGAAATATCAAATCGTTAATCTTACCATTAGTATCTCACTGGCAGTTTGTTCTGTCAAAATACCTTGCTCAAATGTTGCCTCTCTGCTGCTAAGTTGCACTTCCCATTCTGAAGATAAACAGAAAAATAAAATTAGGATTTAGAGAAAAAAATGGTAGACTGTGGGAATTAAAACTGACAGAAGTGCTGGGGATCCAGCTCAGCAGTACAGTACTTGCTTAGCATACAGGGTACTCTGAGTTCAGTGTCCAGCACTGCATATACATGTGCACAGAGATGGGACTTATCTGTGGTTAAAAAAAACCAAAACCTCAAAAGCCTAGTCAGTGGTTGTTATGGTTTATGTCTGCATGTCCCCCAAAGCCCTGTGTGGTCATGGGGGCAGGCTTCTAGAGTTTATGACTATAAACCTATAGCTGGAGCTGTTATACGTGTGAGTGCTATATTCACCCTAAGGTTGGCAGCCTTCATACAGTATAAGGGAAAAAAAAGTCTTTTCTCCTTGTTCACACCTCTTGTTTTTTTTTTTTTTTGCTCTTATTGCTTTTGCTGTTTTCTACTGCTGGGAACTGTTGCACCTCTGTCATGCCACCCTCCCTTGGTGCCAGCTGATTATGGACTGAAATCTCCACAAACTGTGAGCTCAATAAACCTTTCCTTCCTTAATTTTGAGTGTTGGGTGTTTTGTCTCAGCAACAAGAGAAAAGTAACTAAGACAGCAGTTGAGCACATACCTAGCATTTGCCTGGCCCTGGCTTCAATCCTCAGTTTGAGGCAGGGGTAAAAGATGATGATAAAGTTTGAGCATGTTATGTAGGTCAAAAATTTGCCAATGGTAAAGCTGTGGGCCATAGTTTTAGACATTTTATTACAAAATGATTCTCTGAAAATTAAAACTGATGGTAAATATTATCAGAAATAAAGATCAAAGACCTGGGCAAAGAATAAACAACAAAATGATCACAAAGAAAAAGAACAAATCATTTTGTGAAATCCTAAGAAAGTGTGATTAGTCAGAAACAGGATGAGAAGCTGAGGATTTCTCATGTAAACCGTGCAAAGCTGTTGCCATCAAGTGCATCTCAAAGGTTCCTCATTATACCTGCACACTGAACTGTGGCCTTGGGTCAGGGCTGTTCCTCAGGAACACTCACCTTGGGGATCTCCTCTCTGCTCTGTCCTCCAATCCCCCTTGTGTTCCAACCAGGAGATCAGACTGGGTTTGATGAGCTCACCCCCTGCACCTGGTGAAAGATGCATTCATGCAAGAGATTCAGGCAAGAGAGCCTAAACTTAGTTTAATTCAGGAGTGATGCTTCTAATGAAAGCAAGGGAATTATAACAAAAGGACTAAAGTTGCAAATATCTGTTTCTGGCCAGAATGATTCATTTTTCTCTAAACCTTGAAATCACATTAAGGCTTATGTACACACTAACAAAACATGCTTTAAATCAAATAGAAAAATCAAAGTGAAACAAAAAGGTATTTGTTCTGGGGATAAAACTATACTAGGGACTCACAAATTATAGTATGTCTGATGTATGTGGCTGGCTTGTCAGAACTCACATGACACAGGCTAGGAGTGGGATAAGCCACGCAGATAGCACGCACAAAAGCCTGCAGTCTACCCCCCAGTACCACAAAACAAAACCCTCACAGGAACCTACACAGAGTTCTTTTTCTTTTTTTTTGTACTGGGGATCAAACTCACAACCTCACACTTGCCAGCCAGGTGCTTGTGCCACTGAGCTAATTACTCTGGCCTCTACACAAAGTTCTTGATTCAGTGAGTCAAAGGAGGAGACTGACAATATTTCTAGCAGGGTGAAGATGATGGTGGTAATACTGGACCACATTTTAACAACTACCACATTAGATTAAAACTTAAAAGTGGTTTCCCCTTATTCACAGCTGTGCTTCCGGCAGTTTCAGGAACCTACTGTCATCTGTATTGAAAAGAACAAAATATTGAAAAGAACATTGCAGAAATAATTCAGAGTCTGAGTAAATGAAGAAAGTTGGCAAAGTCCCACCCCATCCTACCTAGGATGCGAACCATCCATTTACACACGCTACCTGAACAGCAGTCCTGTTCAGGTAGTGTATTACCTACGAGGACAGGACAGGACAGGACAGGAGCATTTGTGTTCAAGTCATCCTTATTTACTTCATAAGGGCCTCATACCAGAACAGTAGTGGCACTGCTAATTTGGAGAAACTCTAAAGTGTTTCACTGAAGTGAAAAGCTGCAAGTTGCTGTGCTGGGTGTGGTGGTACACACCTGTGATCCTAGTACTTGGGAGGCTGAGGCAGGAGAACTGCCACCAGTTTGAGGTCAGTCTGGACTACATAGTGAGTTCAAGGCCAGCCTAAACTACACAACAAGACTCTGTCTCAGAAAAAAAAAAAAAAAAAAAAAAAAAAAAAAAAAAAAAAAAAAAAAAAAAAAAAAAAGAAAAAAAAAAAAAAGAAAAGAAGGGCTAGGAATTTAGCTCAGTGTGATAGGTGCCTGCCTAGCAAATGTGAGTGAGGTTGTGAGTTTGATTCCTGGTACAAAAAAAAAAAATCTAAAAACATAGCTGGGTGTGGTGATTCCTACCAGTAATCCCAGCACTCAGGAGGCTGAGGCAGGAGGATAGTTGCAAGTTCAAGACCAGCCTCTGGGCTACACATGAGCCCGAGGCCAGCCTAAACTGCACAGTGAGATTCTGTCTCAAAAAGAAAAAAAAAAAAAAGTCATCTACTTCATAAAAAAAAGGAAAGTAATCACATGCTGAGGTAGCTACTATTATTATAAGAAGGAATCTTCAATGTGTGGAGTTGTGAAGAAAAAATAAATTCATACAAGTTCTGCAGTTGTATATCAAAGCATTACCGAAACTGTACCTAAGTTTCGGACTAACTGCAGTTTCAGGAACCTACTGGGGTTCTGGGACATTTCCCCCAAGGATAAAGCAGACTGCTGTCCTGGGGGCAGAGGCCTCGATCCTTTCATTGCCCAGGGGATTCAGAGTCCCCGTGGTCCCCCAGGCTGGGCCCCAGGAAGCGCAGCCTCTGTCTCCTCCCCGTCAGGCTGCAGGCCTGTGGCGCGCTTACCCACAGAGGCCAGGTTCTCGTAGTTCTCCAGCATCACCTCTCTGTAAAGGTCTCTGTGACTCTGATCCAGTAAAACCCATTCCTCCTGGGTGAAGTCCAGGGCCACATCCTCAAAGGTCACCGAGTCCTGAATCGTCACACACAGGCCAGCCTGAGTACAGAGTGACCTCTGCACCAATGTTCACCAGAGATGAGGGGGGAGGCTGCATGGGGCTCCCAAGGCTCCACTACCCATCCAGGGCTCAGTGGTCCTGGGGACCTTTCCTGTACCCACATGTGCTCACTGTCCACCTCCCGCCATCAGGGGATGCAATGGTCCTGAAACACGATCTCCTCTCCCCACAACTAGACAGGGTGTTCTACTGCTCTTATTCTGTGCTATTAAAGAACACCTCCTGAACACATGTATGTATTTGATGCACAGGCATCATGAACTAATAAACTTTCACAGAAAAGAACACTTTCTTCTCTCTTCCTATCTATCAGAGTACTTGGCAAAATAACAAACATACTCAGACACCATGAATATCATCGTTAGTAGTTACTGATATCCTGGAATAGCTTTCAGCTGACGCCTTACCAGTAAGAGCAATGCGACTCTCCCAGGAAATCAGCTGGGGACTCGGTCCTTGACCGAGGCTTTCCTGGCTTTCAGGTGGGGACACCAATCTGCCTTGGCCGGAAATGTGTCCATCTGGTTGGGGCATACATGTCACTTAGTAGGACTCGGGTTCTGCATACCTGATAGCAGTTTGTCAGGCAGTCAGCCGGCATCCTTTCCTCCTTTATCTTTTCTTCAAGAAGGAAGCCTGCCTCCCTATAAAGAAGGGCTCCTAGAAAACAGAGAGGGCATGAGAATCCAGCACTGAGCAAAATTCCTGTGTCTCACTGATAGCAAAAAGGGATGGTGAGCTATGCTGCCCCCAAGAAAAACTGCAAGTCTCATTTTACAGGTAAGGGATACTTTGGATTTTTTTTTGTTGTCATCTGGTGGTAATGGGGCAGCGGAGGGTCAAACCTAGGACCTTCACACTGAACTACACCCCCAGCCATTTTTACATATTTTCTTTTTAAATTTTAAGACAAGGTCTGGTTAAATTGCCCTGGTCAGGTTACAACTTGTGATCCTCTGCCTCAGCCTCCCAGAGTGCTGGGATTACAAGTGTGCACCACCACACCTGGCCAGGTAAGAAAAACTATTTTAGGCAACAAAATTTAAGTCCATTATGTCTGCATTTGCCCATGGTGATAGATCATATGAAGGAGATTACACAGCACACATACCAGGGTGCTGACAAATACATCTGCATTCTCTGGCCAACTTGGACATCTTCATAAAGAAGAGAAAGGTAGGGTGACAGCTGAGGCCCTGACCACTGGAGTCTATTGTTCACGGGGGGACCAAAGCAGAGCATTGACAGACGTGGGCTGGGGCCAAATTGATGGCTGATGTCCTGTGAGGCTCCAGGTAAAATGGGCCCCTTTCTGGGAAACCAAGATGTACTTCAGGCTGGCTTACGAACACATGATTGGTGGAAATCACCACTTCTCCTTACACAGGGTTAGCTGGAGTCCTTGATATCCATCAGTGACTTCCAGGCAATATTTCATCATCTGTCATCAGAGTGTGAACACACGCTGTCATGTGCTGAGCCCATCATGACTGAATTTGCACTGAATGAATATATACGGAGTCACTTAAGTGTCATACCAACCCTTCACACTGGTATCAATAGATCTTTTTAATGCCAAAAAAAAATTTCAAGCCAGGGGGTGAAGGTAAGAGGACAAGCTCAAGCCCAGGGAAATTAGTGAGACTCTATCTTAGGCTGGGCACGGTGGTGCATGCCTGTAAAGACAGCACTTGAGAGCCAGTGGAAGGACCCCATGGCAAGTTTGAGGTCAGCCTGGGCTACATCGCGAGCTCGAGGCCAGCCTGAACTACCTAGTGAAATCCCGGCTCAAAAACAGAAACAAGAACAACTCAGTGAGACAGGGGCTTGGGATACAGCTCAGTAAGAAAGGCCTGGAGTCAACCCAAAACCAAACCAAACCAAATCTAGATCCAGACCGCACAGAGGTTCCACATGGCCTCATTAAGAAGCAGAGACCCTGGACCTGACTGCAAGTTCATCCCTGAACTCCTGATCGCCTTTGGTTCCTGGTGCACTCCAGAGAAAAACATTTTGATTCCAAGCCCAGCACTTTGCTGCATTTTGGCAATCTTCATCTCTAGGGGCTCAATGATAATCCAAAACCTCAGAAGATCAGATGATTATCTAGCTGGGGTTATCAGATGGGACTTCTTCACCCAGATGCAATATGAGAGGCTGAAGTTACCATCTGACTGCCAGATCTCAGTTCTCCAAGGGACACTGCGGTAATGCTATGTCACCAAGTTAAGGGGAGTAAAACCTGAACCTGTGCAGGTTTCCATGCTCCCCAGACAATCTATGTGAAGCTAGGTGTGGCCAAACCTGTCATTCCAGGTTCTTGGGAGGCTGTGTTATAATTTGTATCTAGTCATGTGCTCAAACATGGGACCTTTGCAAGGTGGTTGCATTACAGGGCTGATAGCTGGTTTGCTGTTAGGAGGTAGGGTCTGGCCAGAAGAGGCGGGCTGCTGGGGCTGTAGCCCAGGAGGATTTATCTTGACCCCTGACTCCTCCCTTCCTGCTCTGCCCCCTCCTGCCATGCCTGAGAAACTGCCCTCCACCCAGGCCCTTGCACCACGTCTTCCCACCCTGCAGCCAGATGACCATGGACTGAAACCTCTACAAACTGTAAGCCAAAACAAATCTTTCCTCTTTTACACTGTGGGTGTAGGTATTTTGTTCTAGCAATAAGAAAAGTGATTAAGACACAGAGGCAAGAGGTTGGTTTGAGCCCGGGAGTCTGAAGCCAACCTGGGCAGCACAGGGAGATTCAATCCCTTGAAAAAATAGAAAGAAAAAAGGAAATGTTACCAGAGTAAAACGACCACAAAAAGGAAAGCCACTGGAAGACACAGATTCTTTGGGAATCAAAGCTTGGTTCACTAAGAGGCTACTGAGCCCAGCAGTGTGGCAGAGGCACAGGATACAGGAAGTTGGTCCTTGAAGTAGTAAATTATGTACTTGTATTTCGACTACGACCTACAGAGCATGTTTTTGGCAGGTCTGTTCATATGCACATGTATTTATATAAGCTAAGCATTTCTATTTCCTCCACATTATTTCACATGTAATTATTCAAAGGTAAACATAATTTAATCCTTAAGTAACAGTATTTAGTGAGAATATCACTAAATCTGAGGAGATATTATGATCCTTTTTTTTTTGAGACAGGGTCTCCCTATGCAGTTCAGGCTGGCCTTGAGCTCACTTTGTAGCCCAGGTTGGTCTTGAACTTGCAACAATCCTCCTGCCTCAGCCTCCTGAGTGCTGGGATTACAGGCCTGAGCCATCACCCCGGGCTTTAATATGAGCTTTGATGAGGGCAGTGTTTCTCCTTACTACAGGGAAGTGTGAGAACCTCTTCTCTTGTGCATCATTAGGCAGAAACATCAGCTGCTTTAGTGCTCTAAGGGAACTGAAGTGCGTATGGAAGGTGCAGCTACCCTCCACCCAGGCTGTCCCATCTGCTAAACGGACCGAGCGTGGACTATATCTGCTATCGATTGATTCACCCTAGCTTCAGATTTACCTTCAATGCCAGCTTTGTTGTGATGGGCTGGAGTCTTTATCAGGTAACTTTTACACTAAACATGTTCTGCTAAGTCAATATGCGAGGCACTGGAGGGAAAAGCAACAGAAAAGCAACTGCTCCTGCTGAACGCAGCCATGCTTGGTGGGTCCACTTGGTGGATCTGTGATGCAGGGCTAAGGGTGTCTACTAGGGTTCCACCCACAACTCACAGGCCCTGGGGGACTCAATCTTGTCCCTTGCTCAGGCAACTGCTTTCCTGCGACTCTTCTAACAAGGACATCTCACATGCTAAGGGCTCCTATTAGAAGAGACCCTTTGCACGTGTCTCTGGTTTGATGGCTTATGTTCCGTGCCCCTTGTGACATGGACACACCGAATTCTAGGATGCCTGCTGTGTCAGCCCAGCTCCTCCTCCTGTGCTCCCACCCTCTAAGCTTGTGCCCCAGGCTGTCACTCCCCATGCCAAGCCTTACAATGGCATGGCACCCAAGCTGCTCCTGCACACACATCCTGGCACAGTATTGCCATGTGTTCACAGCTTCCTGCTTCTCGTGGTGCCCTGCAGCAGGAAGCATTTGCTCTGAGCAATGCTTGCCTGCTGGTTACAGACCACCACCCTGTAAGGCTCAAATTGCATCGGACTCCTCCAGCATGCCGGCAGAAGCACTACCTTCTGATGGGAACTCAGCTCAGTACCCAATTGTCATGGCAAACACAGGAAAGGAGGTAAGATAAGACAAGGAATCTTCCAGGTTCCGGGACATCTGATGACATCTGGAGACAGCAGAGAATTTACACCAGACACTTCAAGGACTTTGTCTGCTGAGGTGCAAGGCTGCCAGATGTTTGTTAGAACCTTCCCATCTAATGTCTTCTGTCTTTTCTCCATCCTTATACAAAGGGACACACTTCTTTATTTGCTGCAGATGGCCTTATCATGCTCTCTGCCTGCACCCAGGCACAATACATTCCAGGCCATGTTGCCTTTACACAAGGCTGGTGGACTTTGCTTCTCCCCTACTGCTCCCCGCAGCGTGTCATATGTTATACAGCTCAGGCCCAGAGGAACCCAGCCAGGTTTCATGTCACCGAGTGGGCTGTGATCATACTGGGGCTGACCCCAGTGATCTCTACCTTCTGGTATGTTCCCTCCTAATCCCCTTTCCCTGAGTGTACACAAAACCTCACTTGTGTACAATTACCTGATTTCTGTATACCTTTACCAATCCCTGTGGAGAGCTAGTAAACTTATTAATATGTGGCTGGCTAATAAGTGTTGGGTTAGTTCACTGTGTCTCTAAGTAGCAATACTAAAGAGGCTTGTCTGTTACTAAGATACTGGGCTTCTACAGAGTCTTCTGGCAGCCTGCAGAGAGAGAAAAGGCTAACTGGTCACTGACCCACAGCATTGATTCTGCCCCCAGAGGTATGCGTGTCTATAAGGAGTGCCACCGAGGGAATTCAATGGTTGTTTATTGATTGTCAGACTATTCCCATTCCTCACAAAAAAGTAATAGGACAGCTAAGTAAAAACAGAAGGCACACTGAAATAGCTGGTAGGGTGGCAGCACTCTAGAGGATGAAGCAGGAGGGTTACAAGTTTGGGTCCAGCCTGGGCAACTTAGTGTCTTGGCAAGGCACTGTATCAAAATTTAAAAATGAAAAAGAGGCAGAGATGTAGCTCAGTGTGAAGACCCTGGGCTCAACTCCCAGTACCTCAAATTAAAAAAAAAAAAGGCACACTGAAATAGAATCAAAACTCACAATTCAATAGAATCAAAATTCACAAAATAATAATGAACTGTCCACAATGCAAAATCAGGCAAATATATTGTAGTATTCTTAGTACCAAAGTGGAGAGGACATTAACTGTCTTTCTGAAAACAAATGCCTTGCGGTTAAAACTCTATTCATTTTTTTTCTCCAGAATAATTTTAAATAATTTCTTTAAAAAAGTTAGTTCTACCAGCCTGGGCTACAAAGTGAGCCCAAGGCCAGCCTGAACTGCATAGTGAGACCCTGTCTCAAAAAAAAAAAAAAAAGTTAGTTTTGACATTCTAAAATGGCACAAATATAAAGGGAAAAAACCTAATGTACAATGAAATTAAGTGTATATTTGTCTTCTGACTTAGGTAAGCAATCTTGAAAATTTAACTTGAAAATAAGTCTCTACCAATAGGAAAAAGATAAAAAGTTTATTAACTACAGATTACTCACAGATGGTCAAAATTAAGGAAGACAGATTACTGGAGAACGAGATATTTTAGGTATCACAATATCAAACCACAAATTATTTTCTTACACAAAAGTCTATCTTTAAGACAGAGTGCTATGGTGATCAGTACCTTGAGCAAGTATTAAATTTCCTGCCCAAAACTGAATGTAGTGCCTCGAGCAACTTAGCAAGACTCTCAAAATTAAAACAACCAAAAAATAGATAAATGCATGTCTGAGAATGTAGTTCAGTGCAAAGGTCCTAGGTTCAATCCCCAGTACTGTAAAAACAAACAAACAAACAAACAAACCCTGCCAAAACAAAAAACCTTCTACTGCAAATAGAGGAATGATATAAATGCACTTATCCCCAATAAAATGCCATTGCAAAGCACGCATTACCTACAAAAGATTTGATAAATGATCTTTTGAATTCTCTACCCCAGGTGCTGACAGCCTATGGCTCACTGGCCTACTATCATAAACTTGGCTTTACTGTAAGAAAGCCACACCCATCCATTTACTAATATCTGGCTGCTCGACCATTACTGAGACAGAGGTTGCTAACTTAGAGACTTTATGCCTTCAAAGTATCCTGCACTCACTAGCAGGCTCTTTTCACACTGATTTCCAGTCTCTGCTATGGACCCAGTCATCAATTATACAGCTATGAAATGACTCAGGGAGAAGAAAGGGAGGGGGAGGGAAATAAATAATAATAATAATAATTAATAATAAAAAGAATTAAGACGTGTTATGTACATGAACACTAATAGGTTTACTAATATCAGCAACTGGAAAATCCCTGCAAGGAAAGTAATCGTTGGGGCTGGGGATTTAGCTCAGCGGCATAAGTGCCTGCCTTGCAAGCACATGGTTGTGAGTTCGATCCCGGGTACCAATAAAAAAAAAAAAGTAATCATTATGTACTCCAAACATGTAATAATAAAAATAAGAATCTAATAAAAAAGGACTCATTTAAATGTGCCATGAGAAGACAACCATAAATAGCAAACTGCTTTGACTTTTTAAACAAATGAGTGCCTCTTCAAAATTCCAATAAAATGGAGAGTCAGGACTAATTCTAGGCTTAACACATTCATGATGGAGCTGTAATTTATGTCTTGCTGTTGGGAAGCTCTGAACCAGGGGACAGTCATGGATGTAACACCAATGAGTTCAAGTAAGAACGAACATGTGTCATCCCAGTATTCTGTGGGGCTAAGGCAGGAGGAATGCAAGTTCAGGCCAGAAGAGCAACCTAGTACCTTAGTGAGACCATGGCTCAAAATAAAGAGGCTGAAGAATGGTGAAGATGCTGGGCTCAATCTTTAGGATTGCCAGAAAACAAAGAAACTTTGGATTTTAGATTCAAAACATCCCAAAGCCTGGATGGGGCTGGAGGTGTAGTTTGATGGTACAGCACTACTCTAAGTTCAATTGCTTGAAACACATCCTTATATACACATACACACCCGTATACACCTATGTCAGAACGATGCAGATAAGTTTTTATGGAGTAGATATTAGATAATGTTACTGTTACTCATTTTATTTTGGAGTTGGGTGATGGGGATTGAACGCAGGGTCTAGTACATGTGCTTGAGTTGCACCCTAACCCTCGTTATTGAGCCACTTCCAACCCTTGTTATTAATTTTGATTTAAATGAGTCTTATTTTTTAAGTCTTTATATATTTAGGAGATGCAACACTACCTAAAGTTCACATATCTATAATTTACTTTCAGAGTGCTCATTCTCAAATAGCTTACAATAAAATGTATTTTATCTGAGAGCAAATGTGAAAAAAAGCTAAAAATGAATCAGCTACAATGTACTATACTACAATTCTATACCGAAATAACTTGTAAGCAGTTTGATTGCTCTAAAGAAAAATGTGGAAAAAAGACTTAGTCCAATTAACTTCTCAATAGTAAACACAATTATTCTACTACTAGTGCAATAAAGCAGTTATCCTTCCTTGCTGGAGGCTAGGTTTCTAAGTTTTCTGAGGATGTACATAGGATTAGGAAGTTCAGATGAAAAGCATGGTTGTGAATTTTTTGTTCCGTTATCAAAAGGACTTGTGGGCTAAAAATCTTTCCTGTCATATACAGAAGTATGCACAGCATAGGCATCCAATAAAGGATGTTTATCTAAGAGAAAATGACCATATAAATCACTTTCCAGTCATAGGACAAACTACCCCAAATCCCACAATTCAGAGAAGTTTATTTTGGCTCACGGTTTCTTTAGGTTCAGTCCAAAGTCACCTGGTTCCAAGGCAAAACTTGGCACGGAGAAAGGCATGGCAGAGGAAAATTGCTCACCGCACAGAAGCCATAAAGTGGAGACAGCGGAGGGGCAACGGATGAGAAAATATTCTTCCAGGTCAGGCCCCTAGGGACTCTCCTCCAACCTGGCCCCAATCTCCTGACAGCACAGCCAGCCATGAAACCCATCACCGACATCCAATCACCCTCCAAACAAAGGAGACTTTTGGGGGACACTTTAGATCTAAACCATAGCAGTAACTATATGAAAAGCAGCTACATGACACGAAAAGAGGCAAATTGTCAGATGAAAGATTCGTTTGCCTTAAGAAAAGGAGAGAGAGTGTGCGCGCGCGCGAGGCCAGAACCCAGGTCTGGGGAGCAAGCTCCACCCGCGGCCCTGCCCAATTCTCTCGCAGTGCTCACCCGAATGTGCTTCAGCCGCCAGCTCCATGAGGCGGCAGAACACGGGGGACGTTGTCAACGTGACGCGGCTGGTGGCAATTATTTTACTTTTGGGAAAAAAATACTTTCTACTTTTTACAAAGGCTGCTTTGGAGGCTTCTAAAGAGAACAAAACAGTGGCTGAAACACCCCGAAGACGCAGTATAACGACACCTGCCGACCCGCTCCTCGTAGGGCCCGACAGTCCGCGCGGCCTCTGGGAACAGGCGGAAGCCTGCGGGCGCAAGCAGAAGTCCGGGCGCCTCGGTGGCTCCGCACAACACTGTCCTTCCGCGAGCTGCACCGCCTTCAGGGAGCCCCCCCCACGCGGAACTCCTCGTCGCACACTGAATGGAACTCACAAGGAAAGAGAGAAGGGGACTAGTCGCACGGAGACTGCGTCATAAAGACGGAGCCAAATAGATGACGCTACTTCCGCTTCCGGCGAGGGCGGGGCCGGGCCGGGCTGGAGGCCTACTGCGCCCTCCGGGTTGCACTAGGTCTGGCGTAGTCAAGTCTTACGTGCGTAGGAAAGGATCGGGGTTGGCGCGGCTCCGAGAGTGAAGTTAGAAATGGGCATCGAGGAGTTATGTGTGTAGAATGCGCCCTCTGCGCGGGGCTGCAGTTGGGTGTGGACGACGAATTGGGCCATGATGGCCGGTGTGGGTTGGAGTCTTCTGCGCAGGTATGTACCTCAAAGCTTTTTAGGGCCCCACCCCACTCCGGAAATCGAACTCTGGACTTGCCCGGCCGGCGCCGTGCCGCTGAGATACAGCCTCGGTTCCTGACTTTTTAGTTTTTTAGCTATCTGGTTCAGCCTGGCCTTAAACTCACTGTGTAGCCCAGGCTAACCTCGAGTTTGTGGTGATCCTATTGCCTCAGCCTCTCTCGTGCTGGGATGACAAACCTGCGCCACCACACCCAGCTCTTCAAAACATTTTTTACAACCGTATCCTCGCATCACTCAAACCCCTATAGATTTAATGAGCCAAATGAAAACTTGGTCGCTTTTTCCACTTTCCATTCGTTAAGAATATGAAATGTGCTCCCAAACAAGTTGATTACTGTCTGGAGGAATTACCTAGACTACGGAAGGGAAGTGCCTCAGCCAGCAAGATACCCACAATGTCAGTGTATCTTAACATACAGGAAATGAGATTCCTAACTAATAAACGGGTCCTCTGATGTTCAGATATCACTCCTAAGAATGAGGAACATGGAGAATTACAATAATAGGGTATTAAATTGCCCTAAAGAGTATAGGAAAAAAAATTCTGAGTAGGAAAAAGAAGTACAACAAAGTCTGAGTAGTCTGTCTAAGCCTGGCCATACAAAGTTCTCCATTATATGGCACTGTTCAATAAAACATATCTGAAATTTTCAGTCCTGAAAACAAATTTAAAATTACAGAGTTGGAAAGTGCTAAAATGTATGAGTCTTTCCATAATTAAGGTGAAAGTCTGGAACTGTGTTGAGGGTATGAACTCTGCTGAGACGTATATAAAACATGGTTTTCTTTGAAACAAAGGTAAAGAAAATCAACATGACCAGCTCTAGGGGGTAGCAGGAGGCATGGATAAGACAAGTAGTCCTTGGCCCTGAGTATCAGTAGGTGACTGACTCACAGCCAGTGGCTCCTGAGGGAACCAAAAATTTTTTTCATATCAACTTTTAGGATGGCACAGATACCAGTAATCTCATCTGGCTTTTCTATAGGTATGGAGTATACCACTGAATGTGACAGCTGAGGTTATACCAGGATTATGGGTTAGGTCAACGGCAAACTCAGGCACACAACAGAAATTAAAATACTTACGTACAAAAAGTGAGTCTGGTGCAGTTAATGCCTGAGGAGCTCTGGTCCATGAGCATCGCTACAGAGGAGGTTCTGATGATCTTATGAACTCACCTCCAGTGAAGACAGGGAAGTCATCTCCAGCAGTGAGGTCCTGGAGTTGGGGGGCTTCTTTCCCCAGGGGAGGCACTTCTCCTCCCTAGTCTAGGTATTCTCAGGCAGAATATGTGGGCTGTGAACACTGGGCTGTCATTTGTTAGTATCACATTCAAGCCCGAGGGTGAGGCCACCCTGCAGTATGGACTTTGCCCATGACCCCATGTGCTCATACTCAGGCAACTCTAAACAAGTTCTCGTGGTGACCTCCATGCCTTTATTTCAGACCACTGGGATGGCACGTAAGGCCAGTCTGTGAGCTGTGACAACCCACACAAGGGACAGGTCTGATGATCTTTGGTCTCACTGCCAATAATGAAATGTGGCAACACGTGGGCTGAACAGCAATATCGCACCCCCCAAAGTGCCACCACCCACTCCTCACCACACCACACAAACAAAGGTACAGAGGTCTTTCATTCAACATTTATTCTCTGCTTTGTTTTGGGCTACACCACACTGGCTCGATTAAGGGCCACAGAAAGAGCCGTCAAGTGGCTCAGCCCTGATGGCCATCCACAAACAACACAAGGTCACTCAAGCATCAGAAGTACATACATTTGGACCACTGAGGCTGAAACCTGGTTGTGGTGCACACGTCTGTACCCAGAGGCCACACATTCTTCACACGTTCAGAAGTGCCATGATGATCTCCAGCACTGCAGACCATGTTGAACAGTTGTGTGCACGGGCATTTGTTTTGTTTTGTTTTCACAGTACATGGAATGAAAAATCCAGATTTTACTACCAGTTCCAGCTGGTGCTTGATTCAGGCATATGAAACTGCTCTGCCAAGTGGCAGAGTGAAGCCTGTCCCAACTCCCTGCCCTGCCAGATGTCACAGAATCACCCATTCTCAAGTGCAAGCACTCTCCTGCCGTGGCCACAAAACTGAGGCATCTGTACTACTGGTATTCACTCATCTCATTTTCACGCATCTCTTCTCACACCCTACCCTTTTATCTGAAAGGGTCAGACATGAAAGAGAAGTTTAACCAACATTCAGTTTATGCCTCAAGCTTGGGTGCTGGGAGCCTCTGCAGGTGGACCATGTTTGAGAGCATGACAAACCAACCAAAGAATCTATAGTGCTTAAAACAGTATTGTTTGTATCCCAAATGCCCACTTTTTGATGCCAGGCTGCTACTTAGAAGTTGTAGCAACTGGAATGAAATGATGTTGCTTAGAAGGGGAAGAATGACGAATCCCTTTGGGAATGATCGGGACAGAATTGCAAATGTTCAAAATAAAGGAGGAACCAGCTGGATGGCCATATTTTTGTCAGCATACCAGATTTCAGAATATAGGGGTAAAATTACTATAGTCCATATATTTGGTTTCCTCTTGGGCATAAATCAGGATTTTCACTAAATGCTGAGAATTAATGGCAGGTAAAAAACAACTTTCCAACATTTCTTACCTTCATCAAGTTGTCTTCACTGTGAGACCACAAGTGAAGCTGAGCAGAACTATAACTTTCCCACATAATTCACATCAGGGTCTCCCTTCAGCGTGAAGTTCCATATATTTAAGAATAACTTCCTGGGAAACAGAAAAGACTTTCATATTTCCTTCTTTCAATTCACGGGGCATCTTGAGTCTGAGTTCTTGGATATCTTCAAATTAAATTGGAGTAACTGAGGGCTGCCCCTCGTTCTTTACACGAGCAAGGTTACTCATTGGTGTAAACTCCGCTGTGATGATCAAGATGTGAGGATTTCTTAAATGATTTTTGGCATTTGTCCCATTCAAGGTGTTTCTGTTCTGTGTGAGTCATTAAATGGTCACTGAGTAGGCAAATGCTGCTGTAGGCTTCCCCACATTCCTCACACTTATAGGGCTTCTCGCGAGTGTGAATTTTTACATGGTGAATTAGGTTTGAGGATGAAGTGAAGGTTTTCCCACAGTCCCTACATTCATAGGGCCTCTCCCCAGTATGACTTCTGACATGTTCAGTTCGGCTGGAGGAGGTGGTGAAGGCTTTCCCACAGTACTTACATTTATAGGGCTTTATGCCAGTGTGAATGCGAATGTGCTTAGTAAGGTATGAGAAATACTGGAAGGATTTGCCACATACATGACAATCAAATGGCTTTTCCACTGTGTGAGTTTTTAAGTGTTCGTTGAGCAGGTTACACCTATTATAGGCCTTTCCACATTCCTGACATTCATAGGGTTTCTCTCCAGTGTGAATGGTTAGATGTTTACGCAGGTATGAGACATTGAGGAAGGCTTTCCCACATTCCTTACATATATAGGGTCTCTCTCCACTATGAGTTCTTATATGTCTACGTAGATATGAGGACGCATGGAAGACTTTCCCACATTCACCACATATGTATGGTATCTCTCCACTGTGAGTTTTTCTCACATGGTTATGCAAGTAGGAGGAAGTGAGGAAGGCTCTCCCACATTCCTTACATGTGAAGGGTCTCTCTCCACTGTGGGTTTTCACATGTCTATGTAGGTACGAGGAAGAATGGAAGGCTTTCCCACACTCCCCACATATATAGGGTCTCTCTCCACTGTGAGTTCTTCTTACGTGGTTGCGCAGGTAGGAGGAAGTGAGGAAGGCCCTCCCGCATTCCTTACATATGTAGGGTCTCTCTCCACTGTGGGTTCTCACATGTTGGGAAAGGCGTGGGGATGAAGCAAAGGCTTTCCCACACTGTTTGCACTCGTAGGGTTTCTCAGAAGCGTGTGTTGGGATGTGCGTAATGAGGCCCGAGCGCTTTGTGAAGGCTTTTCCGCAATCCTTACATTTATAGGGCTTCTCTCCTGTGTGGGTTCTGAAGTGTTCCACCAGCCTTGAGTAAGTGGTGAAGGGCTTCCTACATTCCTTACACTCATAGGGTTTCTCCCCAGTGTGGGTTCGCATGTGCCTATTAAGGTTTGAAGAACGCCCAAAGGCTTTCCCACAAGTCTTACACGCATAGTGTCTTATGGTATGCATTGGAACAGGCACAGCATGACCTGTGGAGGGAGTAAAATTTCCACATATTTGGGTTTTCACATGTGTCTTGAAATATGAGTGTTCACTGAAGATTTCTCCATACTGTGCATAGTCACAGAGCTCCCCTGCACTCTGCTTTCCTGCCTGTTGATGAAGGTATGAAGGATGGTTACAAGATTTTACAGACTTGTTAACAGATTCTATCTATCTGGAAACAGAAATATTGTGATTCTGATTTCTGTCATTTTGATCACATGCACATATGCTCTGCTCTGTGGATTTCCTTCAAGCTGAATAAAGAACTCAACACTAAATACTCTGTGTTGCCGTGCTAGGCTTCATCATGGAAGTACTCCTCTCCATTTTTATGAAATTCTTTTAAGACTCTCAGGACCCGCTTACAAATGTGGGAAGATGTACTTGTGGGATCTCTGAAGCCCTGCTTTGTTTGTTTGTTTATTTATTTATTTTGCCTTTTTTGAGATAGGGTCTCGCTATCAGCTCAGGCTGGCCTTGAGCTCACTTTGTAGCCCAGGCTGGTCTCAAATTTGCAGTGATCCTCCTGCCTCAGCCTTCTGAGTGCTGGGATTACAGGTGTACATCACCTGCCTGGCTAAAACCCTAGTTTGGAGCTAGGATTAGTTTCACAATGCACCACACTGAGAACGTCCATCTAGAGACATTTCTCCCATTAGAGTAAATGTCACTTTTCTCAAACATCTCTCCTTTGTGCTAAAGGGGTCATTTCTAGAAAATGATTCCCAATCTGGTGTAGAAAATAAGAGATCTCCCTCATTAATCTCAGAGTTCGCCACTATTCTCACCTCCTCTCTCTTGACAAATAGATGAATGGTGATCAGGACCTTATTTAGTGTGTGCTCCATTATCTTTCTATGATGCTGATTATGATATTTGACATTTTCATGACATTCTTACAGTCCCTGCCATGTCTTCTTTTCAAACTGAATGACAGAACAACAGTGCCAGAATGTGAACCACCTGCCTAATCTTAAAACTACTGTCTAGGCCGGGGGTTAGCTTAGTGGCATAAGTGCCTGCTTGGCAAATGTGAGGTTGGGAGTTCGATCCCCAGCACCAAAAAAACCAAACCAAACCAAATCAAAACAAAAAATAAACCCAAAAAATCCAACCCCCCCCAAACCCAAAACAAAATAAAACTACTGTCCAAACATTCACAAGATTGGTTGAAAAAGTCAGTGTCTAGTTACACCTGTGTGACCATGCACTTGTGTTACTTGAAGGATTTCATAGTAAGTTTGGGATGCCCTCAGATTCATTATATTCAGCGTATTTCTCTAGATACATTGATCCTGCCTGGGGGAATGGTAACTTATTTTAACATTCCAAATCTTCTCTAAGTGTAAGAAATAATAAAGATCCTCTATTAGTCTTACTGTTGGTATCCCATTTGAAGTTTGTCCCCTCAAAAAATTCTGCTGAAGGGCTGTCTCCTTGGTGCTAAGTTGCATTTCCCATTCTGAAGCTAAACAGAGAACAAAATTAAAGGTTGAAGAAAGATATGATCATTTGCAGGAGTTAAAAATAATAAGGCTCATTTCTATTTCTCTTCAAACAAAACCTGGCTGAGTACAAAAGGTAAGAAGGAAGGAAGAGGGCAGGAAGAGGAAGAAGAAGGAGGAGGAGGAGAAGGGAAAGAAAAAGAGAAAAAGAGAAAAGAATGCAAGAAAAAAAATTTGAGCATTTTAACTAGTTTATAAATTTGGCTAACAATATGAATCAGTTTTAGACAGTTTATTTCAAATTGCTTCTTTGAAAATTAAAACTGCTGGTGAACAGGTAGAAAGTTACCAGAAATGAAAAGCAGCAAAGACCTGGACAAAGGAATAAACAACAAAATGATCACAAAGAAAGAGAACAAATCATTTTGTGAAGTCTTAAGGAAGTGTGATTAGTCAGAAACAGGATGAGAAGCTGAGGATTTCTCATGTAAACCGTGCAAAGCTGCTGCCATCAAGTGCATCTCAAAGGTTCCTCATTATACCTGTACACTGAACTGTGGCCTTGGGTCAGGGCTGTTCCTCAGGAACACTCACCTCGGGGATCTCCTCTCTGCTCTGTCCTCCAATCCCCCTTGTGTTCCAACCAGGAGATCAGACTGGGTTTGACAAGCTCACCCCCTGCACCTGGTGAAAGATGCATTCATGCAAGAGGTTCGGGCAGGAGAGCCTAAACTTGGTTTAATTCAGGAGTGATGCTTCTAATGAAAGTAAGGCAATTATAACAAAAGGACTAAACTTGCAAATATCTCTGTGTTCCAAATGATTAGTTATCTTTGAACTCTGAAATCCAAATGAGTGCTTATGCACTTGCTCACACAGCAGTGACACCTGGATTCAACCAGAAAACAGTGAAACAAACTGGTATTTGTTATTCTATAGAAAAACAAAACTGTATCAGTGAATCCTACATATTCCAGGGTATCAGATTTATCAGGATGGCCTGTTAAAACTCACACAACAGGGATTGATTGGCCTGTAGTTTCTGGTGTAGTATGTCAAAGGAGAGACTAAGCCAGGTATGGAAGCACATGCCTGCAATCCCAGCACTCAGGAGGCTGAGGCAGAAAGATGAGCAGAAGTCTGAGGTCAGCTGGGGCTACACAGTGAGTTCAAGGCCATCCTGGACTACATAGCAAGACCCTGTCTCAAAAACCAAACACAAAAAGGGGGAAGAGACTAACAATTAATGTTTCTTTCTTTTTTCTTTTCGGTGGCATTAGGGATTGAATCCAGGGCCTTATACATGCTAGTAAAGTGCTGTACTATTGAGCTACACCACTGGCCCCCTAATCTACCTTTCTGATGGGACAGTGGTGATGCCACTCACCTTGGAGCGCACTGGGAACCACTACAGTAGATTAAAATGGACAGCAGTCCCCTTATCCATGGTTTTGCTTTCCACAGTTTGTTACCCACCATCTGTGGCCTAAAAATATTAAGTATATACTTCCAGAAAAAGATACATAAGTTTTAAATTACACCTGATTTTCAGGAGTGTGATGAAATCTGGATCCCACTCTGGGCTGACAGGGATGGGAATCTTCCCTTGGTCCATCATAGCCCTGCAGTAAATGCTACCCACGAGACAGCGTCCTCAGGACAGCAATGCTTATATTCAAATAAGCTTTATTTTACCTACTAATGGCCCTAGCTCTTGGGACATTTCCCCCAAGGATAAAGCAGACTGCTGTCCTGGGGGCAGAGGCCATGATCCTTTCATTGCCCAGTGGATTCAGAGTCCCCGTGGTCCCCCAGGCTGGGCCCCAGGAAGTGCAGCCTCTGTCTCCTCCCCGTCAGGCTGCAGGCCTGTGGCGCGCTTACCCACGGAGGCCAGGTTCTCGTAGTTCTCCAGCATCACCTCTCTGTAAAGGTCTCTGTGACTCTGATCCAGTAAAACCCACTCCTCCTGGGTGAAGTCCAGGGCCACATCCTCAAAGGTCACTGAGTCCTGAATCGTCACACACAGGCCAGCCTGAGTACAGAGTGACTGACCTCTGCACCAATGTTCACCAGAGATGAGGGGGGAGGCTGCATGGGGCTCCCAAGGCTCCACTACCCATCCAGGGCTCAGTGGTCCTGGGGACCTTTCCTGTACCCACATGTGCTCACTGTCCACCTCCCGCCATCAGGGGATGCAATGGTCCTGAAACACGATCTCCTCTCCCCACAACTAGACGGGGTGTTCTACTGCTCGCCTTGGCAGCACATAGGCTAGACTGGGTGTTTTTCTCTTGTTTCGTAACATGAAAGTACTGCTCCTGAGAATGTGCATCCCTCTGACAAGACAGTGGTCCTTGAATACCCTGAGAAAAGGCCACTTTGATCCCCCATTGTCTGTCAGAGTATTGGGGACACAATAAATGTGCATCTGGCACCATGAACGTCAAGATTCACCCCTCACTGCTGACATACTGGGATGATTTCCAGATAAAACCTCACCAATTTCAGACACTCCTCTCCCTAAGGAAATTAGCTGGGGACTCGGTCCTTGACTGAGGCTTTCTTGGCTTTCAAGTGGGGTCACCAATCTGCCTTGGCTGGAAATGTGTCCATCTGGTCGGGGCAAGCATGTCATTTTGTGGCACTCGGGTTCCACATACCTGATAGCAGTTTGTCAGGCAGTCAGCCACCATCTTTTGCTCCTTTATTTTTTCTTCAAGAAGGAAGCCTGACTCCCTACAAAGAAGGGCCCCTAGAAAACAGAGAGGGCATGAAAATGTATGGAGGAACAAAATTCTCATCACCTGCCAGAAGCCAGCCCCATCCCACTGAAATCCCATGTAGTTCAACACTTTTTCCCCCCAGTACCAGGGACTGAATTTAGGGTTCTGTGTTTGCTAGGCAAGTGCTGTACCGCTGAGCCGCCACTCAGCCCTTTTGAGACAAGGTGTCATGGAGTTGCTCAGCCTGGCCTCCAACTTGCAATCCTCCTGCCTCAGCCTCCGGAGGAGCTGCGATTGAGGGGTGTGCACTCTAATCCAATGTATTCCAGAAAATTCACACACATACACACACTGCCACCATTCAAGGTCAGCATAGTCCTATCTCACCCAGAGCCAGAGAGAAGGGATTGCTGAGCCCAGCTGCCCACCGGAAAACTGTAAGAACCTCATTTAACAAGAGCGGAAATTTCTGGCTAAGTGATGGGAACACTTCTCCCTGTGATGAGAAATCTCATGACAGAGAATATGCAGCATCTCGCTGCAAAATACACACAGCAGGGAACTGATTCGACAACAGCATTCTCTGGGCCATTTTAGCATCTCCGAAATGAACTTAGAAAGGCACACGATGCTCAGGCCTGGGCCACATGAATGTTTATACTGCTAATATTCAGGGAGGGCCTGAGTCAGCCTAGGGGGAGAGCAGTGGCAGAACGAGGCATTGGCCCCACCTGTGGCTGCCAGCCTGAGTCGGAGGGAAATGAGCCTGAATGACCCCTTTCCAGATGCCCTTCACCACAGCCTGTGATGTGAGTGGTCATGAGGAATCCCCATTCCTCCTTACTCGGGGTTATCTGGAGTTCTGGTAAAATCAGTCACTTGTCAACAAACCTTACCTCATCATCGTTCATCACACAGTGCCATCCTCCCTGCAGATGCTACGAACAGAAGCCACTGAAAATAGTATGCTCTTGGGGCTAGGGACTTAGCTCAGCGGCGTAAGTGCCTGCCTGGCAAGTGCGAGGTTGTGAGTTTGATCCCTGGTGCCAAACAAAACAAAACAAAACACTGAAACCACCCCCCCCCAACAAAAAACTAGTATGCTCTTGGCTGGGCATGGTGTCCCATGCCTGTACTTGGGAGGCTGAGGCAGGAGGATCAATGAGAGTTCAAGGATATCCTGGGCTACACAGTGAGTTCAAGGCCAGCCTGGAATACATGGTGATAACCTGTCTCAAACAACCAGTATCTTCTCTAATGTGAGCTCTACTAACACACTGTCCTCTATAGAGGACCAGTATGTCTGAGTTTTGATTAGGAGGGTTACACATATGAGCTCACTTATTTACCCTACCAACCCTTCATGGTACCCCTCACTCCCCTATTTAATGATAAAAAATACCACCTCAGACTATAAGTGTTTCTACATCATCTAGATACAAAGTGGTGATCCTGGACCGAGTGCAGACAGCTGGTGCCTACCCTTGATCTCATTTTTGTGAGTGTCACAGAATGACCAGCAGTCAGTCTAGACCTGCACTGGGGAACAGTGGCCACTGGTCACATGCTACTGATCACCTCATATGAAGTATGATTAAGGATATTTTGAGATAGGGGCTGACCCTGACCCTACTATGTAGCCCAGGCTGGCCTCAAGCAGACAGGATCCTCCTGAGTGCTGGGTTGACATGCATGTTGCTAATGGTTTATACACCGTGTCAACTGGAGGAGTCTAGAAGCTTAACTAAGGCATTGGCAGCTCTGTGTCCCGGGGTGTGGAGGACAAGCAGTTACCGTTCTAGGGTATTGTTCATTGTGTCAATTTGAGAAGGTCAGAAGTTTAAGTGATTCAGGGTCCTTAGCTTGTAACAGGAGGAGGACACACAGATGGTGTGAGGACTATACCCACCCCAGGGGAGCAGTGCGGCGCCCTTTTCTGTCCATGCCGTGTCCTAGTCCATCCACGCCTTGTGACAATTGCTTTTCCAGGAAAAGGACACCGCATGTGGGAATTGGGCGTGGGGATCTTGAAATGTTTTGTACTGATAATTGTAATTTGTGTAGTTCACATGTGTATGTTTTTATGTAATGCTCAATATGGAGTCGAGGGTGGAGACTCCAGGGGGG
>PVLA01005516.1:0-144541 GCA_004027455.1 Hydrochoerus hydrochaeris
ACAGCCACCCACTTCTGGAAGCTTCCATTCCCATCAGGCCTGGTCTCCACCAGCTCCATCTCCTGGGTCAGCTCCTGCCCATCCCGCTGCCAGGTCAGGGAGATGTCCTTAGGGTAGAAGCCCAGGGCCCAGCACCTCAGGGTGACCCCTTCCTTGGAGATGGGGTGGCGGGTCACGTGTGTCTCTGGGGGATCTGAGGGGAAGAGGGGGAAATTCAGGCTCCTTGCATTCTTCCTGGGTCACTCCAGCAGCACTCCTGTCACCATCCTGAGAACAGAAAGGACAAGTGGAACTGGGGAGACTGCAAACTCAGGAGCTGGGGAGACTGCAAACTCAGGACACCAGGCTGGACACAGGCATCTGGGGTGATCTGTTCCTTGGACAGTTGTAGACTCAGGGTGAGTCGGCCCAGGGGAGGAGGCTCCAGGTCTCTAGCAGAGGGGAAAGGGACTCTGCCCTGAGTGGGTGGAGTCTGAGAGACTGGAATAAGCCTAGTCAGACCTCCACAGACCCTGGGTGTGGGGCAGAGAACAAGCCTGAGAGAGCTCAGGCTCACAGCATCCTGAAGGGCAGGGTGAGCAGCATCTCAGGGATCCTCCCCTCCCGGGACGGACAGACTCTTCCTTTCTTGAGAGAAGAGGGCTCAGGAGAGCGATCTGTTATCAGCTGTGAACCCCAGCGGCGCTCTTCCCCAGGACAGGAGAGGGCAGCAGTGCTGGGGGAAGGGTCCCCTTTTCCTCCCCGGGAGACACCCGCCCAGCCGGAGCGCAGATGGGGAGGTCCTCCCGGCCGGTACCCGCGCGCTGCAGCGTCTCCTTCCCGTTCTCCAGGTATCTGCGGAGCCACTCCACGCACTCCCCCTCCAGGTAGGTTTTGTATCGCTCTGTTATATGGGCCTCCACCCACTTGTACTGTGTGATCTGAGCCGCGGTGTCCGCCGCCACCCAGGAGCTCAGGTCTTCGGCGAGGGCGATGTAATCTTTCCCGTCGTAGGCCCACTGCGAGAACGCGCTCAGAAAGCGCCCGTCCGGCCCCACCTCGCAGCCGTACATCCTCTGGAGGGTGTGAGAACCTGCGCCCCGCCCCGCCGTCAGCCCCGCCCCCGCCCCGCCGTCGGCCCCGCCCCCACCCCGCCGTCGGCCCCGCCCCCAGCCCGGGGATTTTCCTCCCAAATTGAAACTGAAACCGAGTCGAGGTCCCTGAGCGCTTCCGGGATTGGGGTCTCTGCGGCCTCCGCGTGAACCTTGGACCTGGTATCCAGGACCATTCGGGCCGTCCGTGGGGGCGGCCAGGGGTCATGACCTCTGACCCGGCGGGGGTCGCTCACCGTCCCGGCTCTGGTTGTAGTAGCCGCGCAGGTTCCGCAGGCTCACTCGGTACGTCTGTACGTTGCTCCTGGCGTTCTGTGTGTTCAGATCCCAATACTTCTGATCCAACCGCTCCATCCACGGCGCTCGCGGCTCCAACCTGGGACTGTCTTTCTCATTGTCGAAGCGCACGAACTCCGTGTCGTCCATGTAGCCCACGATGATGAAGCGCGAGTCCGCGCGTCCGGGCCGGGACACCGCGGTGTTGAAGTAGCGCAGCGAGTGGGAGCCTGCGCGGCGGGGCGGTGAGACCCGGCTCCTCTCGCCGTCCGCCGCCCCCGCCTGCCGGGGCCGCACTCACCCGCCCAAGCGCCGGTCAGGACCAGGGCCCCCGACAGCAGCAGCAGGAGGAGGGCTCGGGGCGCCATTACCGTCATCCCTGGGAGTTGAGGGCTGAGTTCCTGTCTCTCGGTCTGGACGCTAACCGCAACTGCGGCGACGCTAATTGGCTTCTCCAGGAGCCCGTAACCAATAGGCGTGAGAATCGGTGCGCGTCACCCGTTCCCACACGGAAGGACCCAACGCGAGTTGGCAGAGGGAGAAGGTGGGGAAACCCCGGGGATTAATGTCCTCGCCGTGACGCCGCCCTAGGGCCGAGACCCCGACAGCCGCTCCTGGCGGCCTTGGACGCCGCCCCGACGCTCTCCTCCTGCTCTGGGCGCTCTCTGTCGCTTGGTCTCCCCGGATCCTGCGCGGAGGCTGTGAGGAGCGCGGCGCGGCCTCCTGCTCGCGGCCCCGATCCCCACCCGAGCTGCGTCCTCCTCCCTCACCGCCCCCGGACTCCCCGGGAGGAAACGCGGCCCAGGGAGCAGAGCGCACAGGGAGCCTGTCCCGGGGACGCAGTGGGCACGCAGGGTTGTGAGCCCTGACAAGCTGTGCCTCAGCACGCAGAGATTCCCACGGAGACCGGCTGAGTGGGCGACGCGGGAACAGCCCGGAATGGCCGGGAGCCCGAGCCCAGGAGGTGACGCTGTCCGTTGCAGACACGCATGGGCCTAAAGGACACTGCAATTCAGAGACCTCCTCGGTGCTAACTGCACGGCGGACACAGGGTCGGCCAAGGGCAGGTAGCACGTTTTTTCAAAATGCCTTTAAGACATTTCACGGGGATTACAAGACAAGTATCCTCCCTTCCCAGGCCCCAGCCCCTGTTCTGAGAACACGGCGCTTCCTAAAAAATTCTGTCGCAAATGTTCCGGTGGCTGCTCCGTCTGAAGGAGCCTGGGAAACAGGGTGGGAGGTTTCTGCACTCCAGGGGCTGGGGCGTGATCCCCTGGGGCTTATGAGGTAGCAGGGAAGGGACAGGAACCTTAGAACAAAGGGCTCCTAAGCGCGCCTCTCCTACAACCTCCGCACACCCGCGACCTGACCCCAGTGGACTTCAGGGTGGTGCCTCGGACTCGCGGCTCCGCCCCCTGCAGCTCAGACGGGACCCGAGAGCGGTGTGATTGCGCCCCCTCGTGGCCATGTGGCTGAGAGCAGGAGGCCAGATCCGTCCCCTCCCCCTAAGCAGGGACCATCAAGGTCTCATCCGGTGGGAGCACCAGGCAAGGTCTTTGTAATCGAGGAGGTGAGGCCTCAGGTGCAGGGTCTGACCCGATTATCAAGTCCTCGTGGACATGGAGGTTCCTTGCTCACTGAGTGGCCACAGGACAGAGGGAAATCTCCACCCACAGCAGGTGGTACCCACATCCAGGGTGCGCTGGTACACACACAGGCGCCCTCAGTCTCCTCGGCAAGACCTTGAACTCCGAGGCCCTGTCACTTGGGCCACTGCTGCTCTAGAGCTGGAGGCCCCTCCACCTGGAGTCAGTCCACTGAGTCTCCAGCCATGTGTCTCGAGGAGGCGCCCTCTCCCCAGTCCCCATCTCCGCCTTAAATTTCACGAGGGCCACAGTCACCCCAGTCCTGGCAGCCCAGTGGGAAGGGTGCAGCATTGCAGGGGCCATCCACATAGCAGCTTCGGATGGCTCTGCAGCCCCCGACCTTGTGGATGGCCCCATTTATCCCCAGCTGAAGTCAGGTACTGCCTGCAGGAGACAGATTTTCCATCTGGATGATTCATCCATGCTATCAAAACTCAGGAAAAGCTAAAAGTAAACATGTACGGTAACACAAAACTAGGGGTTCTGATTTTATCTTCATTTCCATGACTATGAGAGTCACAGCTTATCCAATAAATTTCAACTGACCCAAAGCCCAACACTTCCTTCGGTTCTCACAGAGGAACAAAGTCAAAATTCAGGTCCCAGGGCTCGGATTACATACTATGTATAAAATATTGCCAGTTAGTCCACTCTGAGGTTTAGAATTTAAAGCAAGAATTCAGATAGTTGAAATATCTATTGTTCAAGAATTATTGAGGGACTGGGGATTTAGCTCAGTTGCATAAACACCTGCTTGGCAAGTGGGAGGCTGTGAATTCAAACCCCAGCACAAAAAAAAAAAAAAATTTGTTATTGGAGCAGGAGCCAGAGATATAGCTCAGGGGCACAGAGCCTGCCTGGAGAACATGAGGTCGTGAGTTCAATTCCTGGTACCAAAAAAAGAACTGTTACTGGAGTAACATTTAGACTGTCCTGTAGAAATCTTATTTGTTGCTTTTCCCTGAACGTCTCCTCTCTAATCTTGGTTTTAACTAGGACAGGTTAGCTTGGCTTCAGTGCTGGTGGTGGGTTGCTCACTCTTACACTGACTGGATAGTTAGTACACCTGACACAACCGCGGTCTGGGCCTCGTGTTCTTCCCTAATTAAGTGTAACCATGTGTGCCACACAGGAGTTACACGTGAGCCTGCAAATTAGATAAAACTCTTCTCCCCTAGAACTTTTACAGAGCTTGTTGGTTCTTATACCTCGGGATGTGGGAACAAGACAGCCAGTAGAGAACACGAGGTCTCTGGCCTCATCTAAGGGCACTTCGGACCCAGTGGGAGAAGCCCTGGCCCCCAGGAGCGCCTCCCCGACAGGAGCCTTCTTCCCTACAGCTCCGAAGCAAGTCCCACAAACTGAGAACTGCTTTGACTGTCCGGCATCCAGAAACCCAGGTTCCTGAGGCAGGTTTACCAAAAGGACCTTCCTTTTCCAAGATGACCAAAACCAGGGCCATCCACCCTTTCGGTCACCTCTGTCAGCAGGGCTGACGTCTCCAATCCCCAAAGGACACTCCAGCCACGCTACAGGCCCCTTGGCACCTGTGCACAAGGCATGAACAGCACGTACGTGGTGGCGCTTGCGTAGACAATGGAAGTGCTGGCTGGCTCAACTAAGCCTGACACCTGCACGAAGGTCACATTGTCAGGAGCCACAGTAACAGCGACGCAGAGGTGCTCAGACCCACTAAAGGAGGCAACCCCTACAACACACTTCCAGGACAGAGGAAGAGAAACGTCATGCTGGGGCAATGAGGGAAGAGGAAGAGGCACTGAGCACTTGGGCCAGGCCGGATGAGCCCTCAGGGTGGCAGTGGACACAGACCCGCCCTGCTCTCCCATCCAGCAGCTCTGCAGCTGCAGGCGCAAAAAGCTGTGGAGCCAGTTCACCCCAGGCCAGCCCTGTGACTCTCACACAGCCGAGGGGGGAGGACAGCAGGCTGGACGCCACCATTCCTAAGTTCCGTTCAAACCAGCAGAAAGGGCCTTGCACCCAGAAGTCCCGGGCTCCACCAAAGCAGCCCGGAAGGAGGAGCAGCCCGGGCAGGGGCGGGGGCTGGCAGGTGAGCAGGAGCCAGGCCAGGCCTGCAGCAGGCCTCAGCCTCCCATCCCTGTCCGGGCTCACTGGCAACTGTCACCTCTGCTTTCTGATGCCTATCTGGTCCTTGCCCCCTCAGGGACCCCGTGGGATGGGGGGCTGCTCCCAGAACCCCAAGGCCAGCATGAAAAAACAGGCGAGCTCCATAACTCTTGAGAAAACGAGGTCACCTCCCAGGGTAAGTGGCACCAAGGATGCGGGAAGGGTGATTGGTGCTAGCACAGCAGTGGGAACCCCTGGATCCCTCAGCTCCAGAGCTTCCCCCTAACCCCCACCCCGTCCCCACAGTTGCAAGCCCCCAGTCCTTCAACAGGGCAGGCAGCGGGAGCCCCTGGAGAAATGAGGTCCACTTGTGCTTCCCAACTATGGCTGAGCCAGGAAGCTTCAGGCAGAGGCAGGTGCAGGTGCTCGCTGAAGCAGGAAGACGCCCAGACCTGGACAGCTTAGCTAAACCACTTCAGACTAAAGAAGCAGAAAAACTCAGCGTTCCCTGGGTTCAATCCCCGAGCCCACAAGAAAATCCCTAGGAGGAGCAGGGGCCTCCACTCCAACACGGCTTCCAAGGGCTTCAGCCCCGCTACCCCAGCTGGGCCCCCTGAGCACAGCACCTGGAGGTCTCTAGTCCTGCTGTAGGGCAAGAGGGGCTGGGAGGCACAAGCTGCAAGGACAGAGATGCCTGCTCCCTCCAGTGCCCTCAGGCACCAGAACAGCCGGCCTGCCTGCCACCCAGGAGCCTCCGGGGACTGCCCAGCCCCCACCCAGACGAGAGCACAGGGAAAGCCAGGCCCTGCCCAGCCCAGCGCACTGACCCACCCCAAGGCAGGGCTCACAGCCCTCACAGAACTGTCCCAGGCTCATATACACAATAAAGGACCAATCAAGGGCACAGCACTTAACAGACCCCACACACGTTTGTGTTCATTTTTAGTTTTGTTTAAAAAAAATGCTGATAAATCAGGAACGGAGCTTAGGAGTGGTGGTGATGCAAAAGGAGAAAGCTCGGGACAGGGTGGGGGGCCGTCAGGCAGGTGGCAGTAGTGTCTCCTTCACCCCCACACCTAGTGTCCTCTCCTGCAGAGATCCCGGCACAGTCTGCGAGGGCACGTCCTCTACCGAGTCTGTTCAACTGGAGAGAACATGCGAGTAACAAGTGAGGCTGAGGCCGAACCCTGAGGAAGCCCAGGTGCAGACCTGCACCTGCCTGTGTACTGTGCAGGGTCAGGATGGACTGCGAGTGCAGGAGCAGAAACTATCTGACTGGAAAAGGCGGAAAGGAAGGGTCCCTCCACGGAGGTCACAACACTCCCAACAGCCATCGGAGACCAGGAGGCAGGAAGTTGGTAAAGTCCCAGGTGCACCAAGTACCCCCTCCCTACTCAAGGGACCCATGACCAACATGCTCAGGACAAGGGGAAGCTAAGGGGTGGGGCAACCGCTTCCGGGGCGCCACACTCACTGTAGGAGGAGATGTCGATCTCATCCGGCAGCTCACTGATGTTGACCTCAAAGCGGTCCTGCACGTCATTGAGGATCTTGGCATCGTTCTCATCTGAGACGAACGTGATGGCCAAGCCCTTGGTGCCAAACCGACCTGCTCTGGCCACCTGAAGGCGACAAAGGGAATACTAGAAGACCCAGGAGAGGGGAGACACCCAGGGGAGAGAACAGACGGTACATGGGCAGAGGAGCCCCTGGGCAAGCAGCTCACTCGATGCAGGTAGGTATCTGAGTCCTCAGGCATGTCATAGTTAAAGGCGATGTTCACCCGCTCAATGTCCATGCCCCGGCCGAACAAGTTGGTTGCCACAAGAATCCGCCGTTGAAAATCCTTAAACTGCTGATACCGAGAGAGCCTTTGTGAGGAAAGAAATGAGAAACATGGTTGAGTCCCTTCTCTCACGGCTCCCTGCCCCCCACCCCCTCCCGCCTGGGCGCACCTCTCCTCCTGGGGCATCCCCCGGTGGATGGCGATGGCCGGGAAGTTCTGCTCCACCAGCAGCTGGGCCAGGGCGATGCACCGCTGAACGGACTTCACAAAGATCACCACCTGCAGGCCCACGGCGGGCGCAGGCCGTGGTGGGGGAGACAAGTTACGGTACAGGTTTTCAAGAATTTCATTCTAAAAGGCCCGTAGCCCTCTTATTTTCCATCACACATATCCACTTCTGCGCTAGAGGTAGGAGCCTTCCTGGGGCCCTGATTTTCCTCAGCAGGCTGCCCTGAGGCGGCACAGGAAGAGAAACCTACAATGCCAGGCGCTAGGAGACAACACCAGGCCGCCTCTCGACCACACGTCAGGAATAAGAAAAGCTCTGCGGAGATGGCAACTGACTCTCCCGCTCCCTCAGCACAACACTAACTCTAAGGAACCTTTAGTTCCAGAGAGCAGTTTTCAGTGCAGACTGACCACACAGAAGGTAAAATGACGGGATGGTTTCTTCACTAAAGAATGCACGCATTTCAGAACTCTCAGTGACCAGAACAGCTTTGTACACACTTAGAAACTTCCTCCGGGATTTTACTTTGAGGTTTGTCTTACTGAAGCTCTCTCTTATCTACCCATTTCAGTCACAGAACTGAACAGCACCTTCCACCTCGCTCATACTCCGTTCCCTCCTCTGGGAGGATTTCGCCCTCACACATGGCGATGCACCCTGGGAGGCCGAGGCAAGCGGAGGACGACTGGGGACATGGCTTGCTGTGAAGGCCCTGGGTTCAATCTCTACACACACCACTACCCCTCAGGGGCAGGGGTACAGTTCAGTTAGGGAACTTCCAGGGCACAGTCATAGGTTTGACACCTGGCACCAAAAAAGGAAACCTTACACTGCTCGCTCCCTCAATAAAGACTACTCTCCCGCAGGTTTCTGGCACAGCCAGAGAAGGGCGCCAGCCTCATCCCCTACTGGACCGGAACAACTGACCTGGTTGAACTCAAGAACATCCAGAAGATCAAAGAGCTTCCGGTTCTTCTCGTTGTCCTTCAGTTTCACGTAGTACTGCTGCAACCCATGCAGCGTCAACTTGGTCTCATCGTCCACGAAGATCTCCATTGGCTGAGGGGGAGGAAGGGGTGGGGACGGGAGGAGGGCAGAGTGGGGGGGTTAAACCTGGGGGGGGTGGAGGAAGCTGATCTCCAATACACCCCATGGGGGGATGGGAGGAGTGACTGAAAACCCGCCACCACCAAAAATACCCATTTTCCTGTGGTCCTTCACATGTGATTTCATCTGCTTCCCATCAGTTGAATTTTAAGACTGCCCAACGGAAAACTCATGGGAAACTCACAAAATAATGGAGCAGTGAAACCACCCCATGCCGAGAGGCCAGCACCTCCAATGGAAGTAGGGGAGGGAAGAAAACAGCAGCTCACGGAGGACACACAGAGGAGGACGTGATCCAACATCTGAGGACCATGGGAAACAGTACTGGGGTCAGAAACCTCCATCAGAGCTCCAAGAGCATGGGGGAGGCCGGGACAGCTCTGTTTTAGTTCTCAAGACTAGGAGTCTCATGCACTTCCGGGAACGGATGCCTGTAAGACCAGAGGCCTACAGTGGATGTAATTGAAGTGCATTTTAAGGAGGAAAATTACTGGAGATGAGTGACAGCTGCTCCCGAACCACAAGCAACTCATGTGGGTAACACTGGTCTCTACTGGTAAAACCATCAACAGGTTTACAGGGAAACTATCAGTACTTGGTGCTAACAGGAAAACATATGCATCCATTAAAAAATAAAAATAAAAACAAACTCATGACCCTTGGGAACAGAGGGGAAGAGCAGCATAAAAAAGGTCAGGAACTGGCAAAGGACAGCTCCAAATCCCGACCTCCCTGGGCCTCTGCACCATCTTGGAGGACCCAGTATCCTCACACCATACAGACGACCAAGACTGGAAGGGATGTGTGTGTCACAGGAAAAAACTGGACACCTGGGGAAGCAGGCCAGCAAGCCAGGCTTTCCAAACGCAGTTCACACCCAATTCTGGCCCATACAGAGTTGGAACTCCATCACCCCAAGGACGAGCACCACAGGCAAGAACAACCCCGTTGCTCTACGGCTGCGCCCAGCCTGACCCTCACAGCCGTTTGCTCACGGTCCAGAGGGGCGCTCCACTGACTCTCCCCACCCTCTCCACTGAGAATTTAAAAACAACCTTTTTAAAGAAAAAAAAAATCCACCACCCCACTTAGGACACCCTTCCCCAACATGTATGGGGGCACTCAGGGCGCAGCTCCTGTTAGGTTCAGGAAAAAAAACAGGAACAGAAAAAGAGATGGTTTGGTCCTTGGCTTCCTGGTCAGGCTCCCCGAGGCCTCCACTGCCGCTGCCATCCACGGCTCGGTGTGTCGCACTCCCTCGTCGCCGCGACGCTTCTCTTGCAGCCAGCTCGCGTCTCCATGGACCGAGGCTCCGATGGTGTGGGTGCCAGGAGGGTGGGTGGGAAGGGCAGGGGTGGGGGCCGGGGGCCCGAGGCCCCCGCCCTGGGGTGGGAGGGACACTCCTCTGAGCTGCTCTTCTTTGCGGCCGGCCTGCCTGCTGTCTGTCCCTCTCTGCTCTCCTGCCTGGGAGCTGTGAGTCTGAGTAGAAGCTGGATGCTCACTGCCACCTCGAGGTGCTTGGCTGCACGGAGCTGCGCAGATGATGGGAGGTGGGAGGGCAGCCAATCCTGCCCTCCCCCGAGGGAGAACTGGTTCAGAAACGCCAGGGTGGAAAAGGTGGCCCACTCCCCACTCTCTGTTAACCCGACCAAGTCTTCCGGAGTTTCCCTAGCCTTGGCACAGACCCTAGCGCTAGCTGTCTCTGCCTCTCTGTCTCTTCCAGGAGTCATCGCTCCCGACAGCACTGCCTCCTCTGGGGTCTGCAGATGGGAGTCTGGAGGAAGAGGGCGAGGAGGGGGACTCAGCGGGCGGGGAGTGGGAGGAGAGAAGGTAGAAGGGTATTTACATCTTGCATGAACTTGCGGCAGACTGGACGAATCTCTTTGCCCAAGGTAGCACTGAACATCATGACCTGCTTCTCGTGCGGGGTCATGCGAAAAATTTCCTGGACATCCCGACGCATGTCTGCCAGAAGAACAAGAAATTATAAAGGAAAAGTCTGAAATGACCAAAGACCAGGGTCCCTGGGTTCAGTCCCACACACCGCCCCAACAACGCATAACCCCAACAGTCCAGGGACGGCGCTCTGAGCCATCAGGTATGGGTGATAGGTAAGAGTCGTCCTCGCACCAAGTGCTCCTGCATCTAACGAACATCATCTGGCACCAGAGGCATCTCCCAGACAGCCGCCACCTAGCCCGCCACTCACCGAGCTGTTCAAGCATCTTGTCGCACTCATCCAGGATGAAGTGTTTAATGTGCTTGAGGTTGAGGCTCTTGTTTCGAGCCAGGGCAAGAATGCGGCCAGGAGTCCCCACGACGATGTGGGGGCAATTCTTCTTAAGCACCTCTTCGTCCTTCTTGATAGACAGACCACCGAAAAACACGGCCACCTGCAGGCCAGGGAGAGTCTCACAGGAAGGAATCCCAGCCTCCCGTTCTGTCAGGACGATTTCTCTAATCAACTCCTAGCACACTTCAGAATGAATAAAAATTGGCCAGGGACATAGCTCAGTGGCACAAGCACCTGCCTGGCAAGCACAAGGTTGTGAGTTCAATCCCCATTACCAAAATTCTTTCGGGTGCCCAAATACTGAGGTGACAAGGTGATTTCCCCAGCCACATGAAAGCATCAAGTGCCTGTGTCCTAACCTAACCATAGTCTTTCTCACGACTCGAAGGCATCAGTTTAAGGATAAGGACAAGAAAGCACCACAGCACCAGTGAGTGCCACGAAAAAGCACATGGGCTAACGGAGGGAAAGCCTGAGCTATTTCTAGCTAAACGGATGAACCTTCCGTAAAACAAATAGCACACGCGTGTGCAAATGCTGCACTGTAACCTGGTGTGAGGAACAGTGTATAAATAAGGACTAGTATGTCTAACAGACATTGGGGAATGGGAAGAACATGTGCGGGTCTCGAGAAAAACAGCACAAGAAAAAAACAAGGAAAAAATGGAAACAAAGCTCTTGTAAATAAAGAGAGGAAGACGGGCTGGAAGTGATGAAGGGAGAAAAAGATGAAACAAATTTTTTAAATTAACAAAAAAAGGGGGCTGGGGATTTAGTTCAGCAGCATAAGCACCTGCCTTGTAAGTACATGGTTGTGAGTTTGATCCCTGGTACAAAAAATTAACTAATTAACAAAAAAGGGCCAGGGATTTAGCTCAGTGGCATAAGAGCCTGCCTGGCAAGCACCTGCCTGGCAAGTCCAAGGTCGTGAGTTTGATCCCCAGTATCAATAAATAAATAAATAAATAAATAACAAAAAAGATGTGTCCCATACAGGTACAAATGCCCTAGGATGAGCCAGGTGTGGTGGCGCACTCCTGTAATCCCAGCACTTGGGAGGCTGAGGCAGGCGGATTGTGGCAAGTTCAGCCTGGGCTACAAAATGAGCAAGGCCAGCCCGAACTGCATAGCTTTTGTCTGTTTCAAAAAGACCAAAAAAAAAAAAAAAAAAACCCCTAGAACGTTATCAATATGTATATCTAAAAATATACCAATAAAACACACACACCCTGACACAGGCATACAAGCAAAAGTACAGTGAAGCACACCTATAATCCCAGCATGTGGGAGACTGAGGCAGGAAAATTACCAGTTCAAGTGCCATCTGGACAGCCTAGCAAAACCTTGTCTCAAGATACAAGAGCTGAGAAGCCAGGCATGGCACCATATGCTTATAATCCCATCACTTGGGAGGCTGAGGCAGGTCTGCTGTGAGATCTGAGGCCAGCCTGGGCTACAAAGTGAGCTCAAGGCCAGCCTGAACTGCACAGTGAGACCCTGTCTCAAAAAGACAAAAAAATAAATAAAATTTAAAAAGGGGGAGCTGAGGTGTAGTTCAGTTTGAAGACCCCAGATTTATTACTCCTCTGTACTACCCCCACCCTCCAAAATAAACATGAAACATCAAGCTGTTCTAAATGAACTATCACAGTCTCAGTTACTGATTTAAACTACGTGTATTTATTACCCATGATTAAACCACTAGGAGAATAGCTGGTAAAGACCTGAGCCTTAATACGTAATACAGTGACAACTCCAGAGACTGTTTTTCAGCTTCAAAGGGAAACAACAGTCAAGGGATCAGGCCATCCAGACCCACATTCAAACAGTCAAAAGAGATCAAACCATTCAGACCCACATTCTCAGAAGATCTTTCCCTCCAGCGTAAACCTGAGGCTGCCAGTGAGTGACGGCCTAGACCACACTAGGAGGTCTGCAGCACCTAGGAAGGATTCTTGCCAGAAAAGATTCACTGCAACCAGTTACACTTTGAAATATAAATTGCAGCAGATACGAAATACTAGGGGGAACAGCAAGCGAGACACTAAGGGAGTGACACACAAACCCAAGATGGGACATTCTGTCCACCAGCAGGGATTCTGAGCAGGAGTAAGTACAAGTTAAGTAGTGCCCATTTGCACTGGCTTTTGTGTTTAACAGAATCTCACTGTGTCTCAGGATGGCCTTAACCCCTAGGTGCAAGTGATCCTCCTGCCTCAGCCTCCCAAGTAGCAGGCACCAGAGCACCCTGCATGACTGCCCAGTCTCGTATGATCACAACACCCAGAGTCTCTTGAGTGGCCCAAGGGTGGCTAAATTGGGCCTGCAAAGGGAGAATGCAACCCTTGCTCACTGCTGAAAACACAAATGTGAATGCTTTCCTGTTGGTGCAAGGACAGCAAGTACGGCTATAGACACTGCCCGTCTGACTCACTTGGCCCTCAAGTCACATTTTAAGAATTACATTAACAGTTTTCAGAATATCAGCCGAGTGTGAACAAACTAATGTTCCATGAAAAGAAGTCACAAAGTACTATAAAGCAACAAATTAAAAAAACACTGCCCAGGACAAGGGGGGCTCAGAGGCGGAGCACCTGCCCAGCACGCACAAGGCGGGGGCTCAAAAACCCCAGCGCTGTTACTGCGGGGTGGGGTACGTGATCCCCTTCTGTGAAAATGGACTACAGGTGGGAGAACACATCTTTTCACTGTTAAGACGTTGTCAATTAAGAACAAGTACAACTACTATTTTGATTTTTAAGAACTTTTCAGTTTAGAGCTACGGCTCTAACACTCCTAATTCCTCTAAACTATGAAGTAGTAATAGATAGAAAACCTGTAACAACTGGAACAAAAAATGCTATTCTTCCCTGAAGCCAGCATGACATGAAATCAAATCAGTGCCCATCACCTCCAGGTGCACATGAACTGCACTATGTTGTGATGTATTTTCACTCAGCTGATCTGGGGTAGGACCCACATAACCTGCAATTCCATCAAGCTCCCAAATGAGGCTGAACCTATTGCTGTGGTACAGATCATCCCAGCCAAAAACAAAGTCTCACACAACACAGATGTATTTGCACTGTGTTAAGCCAATGCAAACTAATTTCTCCAAAATTAAACTACAGCTAGCACCTCTGAGATTGTAATGGGCATCAAAAGAGTCCTATGTTTTAGTAAAAGCTCTTGCACACCCGAGTCTGCAGGAGCTTCCTGTCAGTTACAAGTAGGCTGGGGTTTTCATACACCTGTTTAACACAGTTTCCAGACTTGTGCCTCCCACACCCTCACTCTCCCTGGGTGCTTCTGGCTGGCTTACCTTGACATTGGGCATGTATTTAGAGAAGCGCTCGTACTCCTTGCTAATCTGAAAAGCCAACTCCCTAGTGTGACACATCACCAGCACAGACACCTGGAGAGGGAAACAGGTGGAGATAGTCACAGGAAGCACAAGCCCTTTGCTATTCCCTCTAGGGAAGTGATGGCCAAATGACATCAACGCTGAGGTTTGAATAATTAAATCCATGATTAACAGAATATTCCTCCTAGCTGGCGAGGTGAGGCTGGTCACCTGAGCAAAGGTAAGTGCTCACAGCTTGAAGAGCTGTAGCAGGGCCACACTCCCTCCCCTTCCCGTGCGGTCCTAACCCAGAGGCCCTCCCCAGACTCCCCAAGCACACCTGCCCGGTCACTGGCTCCAGCTGCTGCAGTGTGGCCAAGACAAACACCGCCGTCTTTCCCATGCCGGATTTGGCCTGACACAGGACATCCATGCCTAGAATGGCCTGAGGGATGCACTCATGCTGGACTACAAGAAAGAAAAGAAAGAAATCAAGACTTGTCTCCAGACAACTTCACCGCCTTTCTCACCATACCAAACCCATGTTTTCCCACTCAATTCTCCAAGTAGCTTCCTGGTTCCTGCAAATTTTCAGGCCCTCTGTACCTCTCTCTGTCCTCTAGTCATATTAATCCCAAATCAAACCCTCCTGGCATCTCCAAGCTCGCTTCCTCCAAGTCCAGACCTCCCCAGCAGAGCTAACGACCCTCCTGCGCCTCCCAAAAGCTCACCTTCAGTGCTCCTGGCTGTCCTTATTTTTCTTAAACTGTAACAATCCATGATATTTCAATGCCTGCCACAGGCCATCTCGCCTACTTAGGTTGCCATGCTTTGGGTCACGTAACCCTGCAACCTTGAACAAAATGAAGCACTTGGTACCTGACCCAAAAGCCAGTCATTTCCAGAGACCAGCTCTGGCCTGGCCCAAAAAGGGAAAACTAAAGGCCTGACTAGGCCCTTTCTGAAAACTTAATAGCCAAAACCAACAAAGTTAAAAAAACAAGCAGACAAGAAAAAACAGGCACAACGGCAGTCCTCCATCTAAGCTGGTTCTGGATTACTGGCACTTCTGTGCCATCACGAAAAACTAAACAGGCCTTTCTGTTATTAAGACGATTTCTGGTACTTGGTGCCCTGTACTATTCTAAATATAAATCTTCACCATCTGAACAACCATTTTTGTCAAGGAGCCCCTGAAGTGCCTGAGAACTCTCAGGCTAACAGAAAATTTACCTTCTGAGGGATGCTCAAAGCCACAGTCAACAATGGCCCGGAGCAACTCTGGCTTGAGCAGAAAGTCTCGGAAGCCAGAGCTATGGATGGAGACATAGGAGCCCTTGACATCCTTCTTGGCAGGGGCTTCGGCCCCGTCTCCCCCAGCTGCTGTCTCCACCTCATCGTCTTCATAGTCCAAGAGCTCATTGTCCACATCATTCTCTGCCATCACTGGGCCAGCAGAGGAGGGGGCAGGGGTCTCTGGGTGAGCTCTCCCAGAACTGGTGAAAACCGGGGGGTGGGGGGGAGCAGGGGGTGCAGAAAGCAAGGGGAAGAAAAATACTTCTGACAGAAGAGCTAGGAAAACAAAACAGCAAAACGTATCAGTCAGGAGCAGATTTTCACCATTTTCCATTGCCACACTCTTCCTATTTTCCCTAAACTACAACAGCTGGGAAGAAAAATTACAGCTACAAAGCCTACAAATGAAAAGCAGCTGTAATAGAAAAATGTAAAAAGCAGCTTCGGAGGACATGGTTCCCAGCAAGACTGTGGCTCACAGTAGCACAAACCAGTTTAATATGAAGACAATTTAGAAATACTTTGAGCCAATGGAGGGTGCACACCTGTAATCCCAGCACTCTGAAGGCTGAGGCAGGAGGATGGCCCTCAGCTAAGAGGTCAAAGCTAGCTTGAGCTACACAGTGAGACGCCAGTCTCAAAAATAAAAATTAAAAAAAGTTTTAATTTTTAAAAACTTTCTTTATGGTAACACTGAAAAAAAGCATTACGACAAGCTGAAAAAGATCAACGACTTAGGAGAGGTGGAAATGGAAATGACCACCAGTCCTTGAACATCCTAGGGAAGATCCTGAGCTTTCCCTACCATCCATCTGCGCTGACCCCTAACACAGCAGCCATCAGTCCAGGGTGATAGATTAGGGTCAACACTGCGCAGAGCGCTCACGTCTCAGAAGGGAACATCACGTGGCTGCCGTGCACCTCCCACTGCTCACAAGCCGTCTTCCGATGCTCAGGAAATCCTGTGCGGTCAATGGTTGGGAGCAAGGGTAAGAAAAATGCCTTTAGTGGCAACGCAAAAAACAAAGGGGAGCTGGGAGTGCAGCTCAGGGAGTGCTCGCCTGGCACGCCAGAGGGCCAAGGTTCAGTCCCCAGCACTGCAAAAATAGTAACAAAGTATAAAGTCAAGTCACTGCAGAGAAGAAGCTTAATAAAAAGGTATTGTATCCCCCTTGCAGCTTTTAACAAAATGCTTACCAAGGAGCCTCACGTTACTCTTGGGCTCCTAAAGTGCTAAAAACATCTTCTCGAGAAACAAGGATACCCCTCGTAAACATTTCGAAACAGTTTCAGATAAGACGGGAAACCCCGCTGAGAGGTCCAACTAGCCCCACTGGCGGGCTCCTCCTCATCCCGCCTCGGGCCAAGGGCAGGCCCGGGGGAAGGTGAGAAGGGCCCCGCCCTGCACAAATAGCCAGCACCTAGGGACACCGAGCGCCGCCCCTCGTAGTCTCTGGAGCCTCGGGTAGGCGAGTGACCCACTCAAAGAGCCAAGAGTGAAGAAAAGAAACACAATGGCGCCAGTACGACCATCTTGGATTTTGGGCCCCCCTTTCCTCCCTGCCTCCCCCAACAGCTCTTTGCTCTAAAAAAGATGAAAGCAACGAAAATAACTACCCAAATAAGCCCCAGCGACCAGACTGTCGCCCGAGCAAGAAATATCAGGCACCCGCGTGGCAGGATGAACAGGGAGAATCGCAGATGGAGGCGGATGGTGGTGAAGCCCAAAGCTTACCTGAGCAGGGCAAGCGCGTATGGCGGCAGAAACAGCGACGAAGGAGGGACTCAACCTTCATTTCCGGTTCCAGGCTTTCCTCTACCCGGGCCTCCCGCCTTCACGCCTGCCAGGGCGCAGGCGCAACGTGCCGGAAGGGGACCTTCGGCGATTCTGTAGTTCCGCGCGCTCCGGGGTTGCCTTTAGAAAATGCCTGTCAGAAAAAAAAATTGTAAAGCTACTCCTCCGCTACTTCCAATAACAAAAGACATAACGATGACAAACGTATTCTCTTGTCCTACTCTTTTCCACACCCTTCACTTCTTTGTTTGGGTTTTTGCCTTAGGTGTTCTCTCTGGGCACCCCTCTGTGGGCGAGCCAAAAACAGGGTGGTGGGGGGAACCGGCGAGTTCCCACGGGGTCCTTGTCGCGGTGGTCAAGGTGACCTGAGGATCGCTGGGCATGCGCAGGGAGAACCATCTGGCTCCAGTTGAGACCGAGTAGACAGTTTGTCAGGAAACGAGTAAGGGGCGCTTCAGAGTCCAGCGGCATTTGCTCAAAATTAAACGGGCTTGTGCAGCTAGTGCCCTTAGAGGATGACCAAGGTCTGTGAATCAGGAACGAAAATCTACCTGCAGTGTTAAAACTAAATAATAAGCCATGCGTGGTGGCGCACTGATACAATCCTAGCACAACAGAGGATGAGGCTGGGCGAGTTCAAGGCCGCCTCGGCTACATAGTGAGTTCAAGGCCGGCCTCAACTACACAGCCAGACTGTCTCAAAAAAAGCAAGCAAGCAAACCAAAAATTAAATGATAAAGCTTGAGGAATGTACTGCTTTCCATAAAATTGGAACCGTATGTTTAGTCCCGCCACAACAGTCCTGGATTTTGGGGGGCTTTTTGCACTTGCCAGGTAGGCGCTTATGCCGCTAAGCTAAATCCCTGGCCCTGGATTTTTTTTTTTTTTTTCATAAATGAAACGTCTGACATTCCCCTCTTTGGACATACTGCAGAAGTCAGATGTGCTGCTTAAAACTGGCAGGCGTTTGGCCCTTTTTCTGTTAGCATACTTAATCATGTAACTACTGTATCCATTTTTTAGATAAGCAAGTAGATTTGGAGAAGTAAAACAATGCATCCAAAGCAATATAACTAGTAATGTGACAGCCAGGGTGTAAACACCTTTAATTCTGTATTACCTATCTGCTTACCGCTAGTACACACACTATAGATTACCTCCTTGATTCACGTTCTTTGGTCGTGAATAGAAATAACTGATCCAAAGAGGGAGTCATAAAAGACCAGTTTCCCCAGCCCTGCATATCACAAAAGTTATTCCACAGCACTAATCACCTACCCACTTGTGCTAAGTGGGATCCTAGGAACTGGGGACAGGCAGAGAACAGCTCTGAACTTAGTTTACATAACGGGAGACAATACACTATGTCAAATTTCAAGTATTATAAAGCAAAACAAAAGAGTAAAGAGGGCTTGTTCCAACCTTCTGTCTTTATTTGCCATTTGTAGTTGTACCGAGATGCCCCCCTGCCCCACCCACCAAAGCCTCATGGGGTCATAGGTGAAGTTTTAGAGGGGCTGGATCCAGGGTATGTGGTGCTGGGATTGGTACCCCAGCCTGAGTGAGTGTTACCACCCTAAGGGCAAGCAGCCAGGAAGGAATATACAGGACAGTAAGAGAACTGCTGCCCTTGCCTGCTGTTTGCTGCCTTCTGCCTGCCTGCTTTGCCATGAACTGTTTCTCCTCTGCAATGCCCCGCCATGCCACCCTGCCTTGGGGCCAGGGGATTATGGACTGAAATCTCTACAAACTGAATGACAATAAACCTTTCCTCCTTGAACTTTGAGTGTTAGGTGTTTTGTCTCAGCAACAAGGAAAGTAACTCAGGTTCCCAAACAACCACACATTTGTCATTTGAGAAAAAGAAAGTATTACTTGCTTTGGTTTCCCCAGTGAATCTCAAGGCCAGTCCTCCGGGATGTTTAGACAATGTACAAACAGAGCTCGAGAGTGAGTGAGATGAGAGATGAGGAGGCAGTAAGAGGCTGCTTGGACGCGCCGACAGATTTGCCCAATTATTTTATTGACACCTTTTTATTGTTACGAAGGGAAATCAGTATGTGGAGTGTGCAGAAAGGAGGCCATGCGGATCGAGGGGACACAGCATCACCTCAGATCTCAGGGACCAGTGAGCGTCTGCTGGTTTGTGGCAGGATAAAAAAAGGAGGAAACTCAATAAAGGCCAGCTTCTGAGAGACAAAACGAGATGCAGTTTCTGCCTGGAACTGTAACAAAGAGGTCACCATATCATCTTTCCAGGGACCAAAAGTCTCGGAGGGAAAAAAGGAGGGAAGCACAGGTCGAGAGTTTGATCCCCAGTACCAAAAAAAAAAAAAAAAAGATTGGAGGGAAGAACAAATTCTTCTGGGAATAACTAGAATCACAGAGTGAACAAAATTGGAGAGGCTCTGGGAAAAGCCAGGAAACCACAGTCCCTAGGCTTTGGCAGGTGTGCAGGGTGGTAATAACATCTGGGTTTCCCATTTACTGAACCCCAACTGCTCCCAGGAACCACAATAGGCTCTTCACAGAATAATTCCTAACCACTGCGTCAGCCTCACAAGGCAGAATTATTCCAGTTTCACAAAGGACTGCACTGTGGCTCCCAGGTCAGGCCGCTGGTCCAAGCCCCTCAGCCGGCAAACGGCAGGGTTGGAAGAGAAACTCATCTTCCAGACTCTGAAGTCAGATGCTTTCTGTGTTCCTGCTTCTCTGAGGTGAGGGTAACGTGGCTCACTTTGGAAGTTCCCGGAGAGAGCCAGAGGACAAGGAGCTGCAATATTTGCCCAGGATATTCATAAATTTCATAGGGGAAACTGGATGCTGCTTCCTAGCACTTGCACAGACAAAGATGATGGGGAGAGATGACTTTTTCAGTACTGAGAGCCGAACCCAGGGCCGGGCACATGTCAGGTGAGGGAAGTCCCCTGGGCTTGGGGCACTTCTTTAGGGGAGCAAGCTTGTGTGAGGAGCAAGCCCTGTGGCGGGGCCTAGGCAGTGCTCCGGTAGTTGGGGTGCAGCTGGGGCCTCACGTCGCAGACCATGCTGAGGAGCTGGGCCAGAACCCGCTCCCGGTTCCTCTGCTGGGAGCTCTGCATGCCCTGTACCTGGCGCCTCGTGGCCTGCTCCACCTCCGCAGACAGGTTCCCCTGGGAGCCCATGGCCTGGGGACAGGGAGAGGTCAAAGTAGAAACAGAGAAAGAAATGTCCCGGCTTGGGGTGAGCAAGAAGAAAAGTCTTTTCAGAAATGTCCCCACCCCATCCCACAGCAATACCCAGCTACCAAAGAGGCCAGCAGTGCCCTTTTCTGTAAGACCTGACATGCTGCCACTTGTCTGAAACAGACTACAAAATCCCTACTCTCTCACAGCTGCCCCCACAAGCTGGATGTCAGACTTGCCAAACACAGGCTTGATACCAGTACTGAGAAGCTGAGACAGGAGGACTGTGAGTTTATGCCCTGCCCGAGCTACACAACCAAGTTCAAGGCCAGCCTGGACCACACGGTGAGACCCTGCCCCAAAACAAAAGCAAAACAAAAACTCTCCCCGCCTCCCTTACACATTGTCACAATGATTCACCTCACCGACGTCGTGGTCCCTGCAGGGCCCCTTAGTCCCCTGCCACCTCATTCTCTTGTCCAGTCACTTGTCCACACCCCAGTGGGCAGGGCACCTGCCAGCTCCCACCCAAGTGGGGCCGCCGGCTCCACAAGCTCACCGCCTGCTGCTTGCTCTGGAATTCCTGCTCCCGCTCCCGGCGGTACTGCTCCACCTCCACCTGCGCCTCCTCCTTTGCCTGCTTCAGCCTCCGGGCCTTCCCTGGATGCAGAAGACGGGGTGCGGGGTCCCCCACAAAGTGTGATAGTGGTCAGTCTCCTCCAGTACACTATTCGGCCTTGTCTGGGCCAAGCAAGCACTGGATTTTTTGTCATTTTGTACAGGACCTCGCGCTTGCCGGGCACCGGCGCTGGGTCCTACCACCCGCTATTCCCCTCCTCCGAAGCCTCCCCCGCTCCCGCTCTCCCGCTCTGCCCACTCGCTCGGGTTTCACTAAGGACCCCCATGTCTCCTCTCCAGGCTCCCGCAGGAGGAAAGGGGAGACTTACTCTTTCTGGCATCTGCTACCTTCTCGGCTGCCCGCTTCTCGGCCTGCAGGAGCTGCTGGATGCCCTGGGACTGACTGGCCATCGCCGCCGCTGAGGTGATGCTGCAGAGGCCGACGAGGAACCAGACGCCCCCCCCCCCCGCAGCATCTATTTCTCCTCCCGCCCCTCCCCCTCCGGCTCGGTGCTGCGGGCCTTCGCTACTCCTGGGTCTTAGTGCTCCCCTCTTCACTCAGCCTCCTGCACGGGTGTCTCCCCCAGCCTGATCCTACCTTTGATGCTGGTCCTCCTCGCTCACCTCCCACCCAGGCAGTACCCGAAAGGGCCGCCTGGGGGCAGCAGAGACCAGGCTCTAAGCTCTGGCGGCAGGTGCGGAGCCCTCCGGCGCTGAGCGCCAGGGAGGGGCAGAGGCCCGGAGGGGAGCCTCTGTGTGGGGGCAGGAGCTGGGTTGGGGGTCGCACGCGAGGCTCAGAGGGGATGAGAATGGGGGAAAAGCTAAGTATGTCATCGTGCGCCGTACCCTAGGAAAAGAGCGCTCTGGCCTGGCCCACTTTCTTCCTCTCTCTAGGGCCCAAGCTGGCCCCAAATTCAGGACCTTCCCACCTCAGCCTCCCCGTGCTGAAAGTGCACAATTATTTCACCACCTCCCGCTCTCCTGATGCCTCTCGTTGCATAAGTTGAGTAAGTGTGTTGGTGTTTTTCTGAAAAATCTTCAGCAGAGCTCTGATGAAGACTGCCTTCTTTTGAGCTACCCTATCTTTCTTCTAGGCAAGCGACACTTTTGGACAGTTCCACTCCATCTTTTTAACTTCTCCTTCAGTTTCTCTTCGAGGACTGGTTTCTGTCACATGGCATGAGCTTTCTTATATAGCTGCCCTATGTCTGGAGTTAGATAGTTCTTTCCATACTGAGAACTGTTTTGTTAAACCTCTTAGTCTTTTTCCAGTAGGTAACGCACATCATCTGCAATGCTCTGACCCATGATGTGCTTTCGATGTGCTTCTGCACTGAACGCCTTGCCTTCTGAATCATACCCAGAGAACCATTTGGTCCTAGGAGGACCAGACAAGCCTCCACCCACAGCACCCTCCAGGGCCCCAAACACTTTACTGCCAGTTGTAGTTCTGGCAAGGTCAGCATCCAAAAAGCAGGCAAAGGCACCAGGTTGACCATCAATGCTTTCCACATTGGATTCATTTCTAGTCTCCTCCACTTGGCCCTCACAAATCTTGGCAATGCCAAACCTTTGAGGAGCCTGCAATCCTGCATCAGGCCAATAGGATATGCCGCAGCCTGAGTTGTAAAGCCAGGTTTCACACCATATCTTGGTAGTGTGTGCACATATGCTGTGCAATCTCCTTCTATACAGGAATGAGAAAATATGACAAATAACATCTCGTTAGTTACATGAACTATCACCCTGTATTTGGGTACACTGTACTTATTTCATTCTTTTTTTTTTTTTTATCAGTACCGGGGATCAAACTGACAACCACATGCTTGCAAGGCAGGCACTTATGCCACTGAGCTAAATCCCCAGCCCCACTGTACTTATTCCTTCATGGACCACCAAGTGTTTCCAAACATAGTAATCAAGCCAGGTGTGGTGGCTCACCTCTGTAATTCCAGCACTTGGGAGGCTGAGTCAGGAGGATCGTTGCAAGTCTAAAACCAGCCTGGGCTACAAAGTGAGCTCAAGGCCAGCCTGAACTGCATAGTGAGAGCCTCTCTCAAAAAGACAAAAAAAAAATAGTAATCAATTTGCCCTCTCCTCTTCTTCTAAACTTCACTTGGTATTTCTCAAAGTGGCCCTTATTTTTGACACCTTTAACAAACCCCTGCCTCAGCCCCCAGTGGATTGTAAACTCTGAGAATCAGCCTGCTGCCAGGAGCACTTGTGAACTTCCAGCACTCCGCACAGTGTAGGCATTTACATCAGGGCTCTCTTCATTCTCTCTCTCTCTCTCTCTCTCTCTCTCTCTCTCTCTCTCTCTCTGTCGCCCCACCCCTTACCTCTCTTTCATCTACCTCTTAATCTGTTTTCCAAGTTCAAAATTCTGCATACGTCCATCTCACTTGCCTTGTCCTATGGTTCTCATAATGATTTCCATCGCTGTGCTTTTCTCTTTTTCTATAGCTCCTTATTCTTGGCCTCACTGTAGTTTTGGTTTTCCATTTTCATTGTGATTTTTACCATCTTTAACCTGTCTGATTTCTCTTTCTCTTTTCATCTTTCCATAAGTCACTGAACCATTCCTCCTTCTCTCCTCTTAGTTGAAAGGACCTGGAAAAACATTAAAAACAAAAAAACAAAGAAAACACCCTCCTTTCTCCCAGCCTCTCTTCCTGCCTTTCTACCTTAGGCAGACCCTGTTTTTTTGTTGTTGTTTTGTTTTGTCTTTTTGAGACTGGGTTTCCCTATGCAGTTCAGACTGGCCTTGAGCTCACTTTGTAGCCCAAGCTGGTCTCGAACTCACAATGATCTTCCTGCCTCAGCCTCTCGAGTGCTGGGATTACAGGCGTGAGCCACCACGCCCGGACCCTGTATTTAAAGCTCCTTGGTTTCCTCCCGGAGGCCTAATCAAGAAACCAACCGGTCGGGGCGGAACAACATCCGGTCATGCGCCTCAAGGTTCCTTTCCGCCCTACAAGTACGCATTTCCGCCAGCCTGGAGTGTTTTCGCCCTCCCCGCCTCCCTCCCCTGAGCATCTTAAACTCAAGCCTGGGCCTACGGCTTTGGGGGTACTCCGGGGGTGGGGGGCAGGTCTGATGAGTAACCTCTCCCCCCAGGTCCCAGAGGAAGAAGCCTCTACGTCTGTCTCGCGGGTACATTACATTCAATTTCTAGATCGTTGTTCGAAATGGTGACTTTAAAATTTAAATTTCTGCGGATAAAAATTTTCTCTATTAGGCCCTATGGCTTTTTTTTTTTAAGTCCATGATTAAAAATTTACCTGGGCACTTGAGCCTTAAAGTAATTATGTAGGCTTTTCTCAGAATTTCACACTGACAAATTGTGACCCCCAAAGCCATCCCGATATGTCTTCCAGCCCCGCATCTGGTGAAGGGCGAGGGTCAGGATGGGCCCGATCCCGCGCAGGAGACGCGGAATAAAGCGGGGGAGCGGCCGCCCCAGACCGGGCCCTGACCGCCGCCGCCGCCGCCTCTCTCCTTAGCCCGCGCGCGCCATGGCCTCGGCCGCCTCCCGCCGCCACCGCCGCGAGCGCCGCTTCCGCCGCTACTTGGCCGCCGGCCGCCTGGCGCGGGCCCAGGCCCTCCTGCAGCGGCACCCCGGCCTGGACGTGGACGCCGGGCAGCCCCCGCCCCTGCACCGGGCCTGCGCCCGCCACGACGCGCCCGCCCTGTGCCTGCTGCTGCGCCTCGGGGCCGACCCGGCCCACCAGGACCGGCGCGGGGACACCGCGCTGCACGCCGCGGCGCGCCAGGGCCCTGACGGTGAGTGCGTGCCGCGGGGAGGGGCGGCGGCCGGGAGGGAGGGAGCCGTCGGGAGCTTCCCGACCCTCGGCGTGCGGCTGCCATGGTGCCTGGGGTACAGGGGAACTGTAACGTCCCACCTGGGAGATGTCAGAGGTGCCAGGATCGTGGGCCCGTCCCATGAAGGAACGCTGTGAGCCAGAGGAGAAATTAGGAGAGTTTGAAATAAGGAGAGAAGAATAGCTCCAGGATTTCCAGAAGGAGCCCCAAAGGAGGCTCTTCGGCGGGGTAATTTATGGAGCAAAGTCACAATGTGGGTACAACATGGGTCACAGGTACAATTGCGGAGCGGATAGCCATCCGATAGCGAAAGGAGTCACACAGCAAAGATAGATGGAAAGAACAGAGGCGTTTTCGGGAAGAGACGAGACCCGGCACTCTGCCCACCCACCTGGGCGTCCAATGCTTGTCCTGATTTCCAGGGCCAAGTGGTGCTAGTTACAGCCTGTCCCCAAGCTGCTGCTCCTCTCCTAGGCGTGCGGGCCTGGCCGCCCTCAGATGCACCCCCAGCTCAATTCCAATGTCTTGATTTTTGTGCTGACTTCCTTGAGAGCCCAGATCCTCTATGACTGTATCTTACTTAGTTCCTAACTCAGCTCCCTGGAGCTGCTGCTCACCAGGGCCCTGACTACCTTTGCCAGTGGAGAGCAAGGTCTGGCACTACTGAGGCAACCAGTCTTTAAATTTCATCTCTAGACAAGTATACATTAGGAACTTCTTTGCTTCTTGATTCATTGCTGACCTATAGCACAACACACATCCTAGATGGGATTGCCCAGGTTCAAATCCCAGCTCCATACTTTCTTTCTCTCTTTCTTTCTTTCTTTCTTTCTTTCTTTCTTTCTTTCTTTCTTTCTTTCTTTCTTCCTTTCTTTCTAGACAGGGTCTCCCTATGCAGTTGCACTCACTATGTAGCCCAGGCTGGCCTTGAACTCATGAAGATCTTCCACCTCCACCTCCCAAGTGCCGGGATGACAGGTGTGCACCACCATGCTCGGCCCCCAGCGCCACACTTCATAGCTGTGTATTAAGTTTTTGAACTTTCCTGAGGTTTAGTTTGCCCACGAGTAAGACTAATGTAATAACAGCGCTCGATGCGTGCCAGGCTCTTTTCACCAAGTAACTTGCTCAGTCCTCCCAACAGCCCTGACCCCATCCCAGTCAAGTCATCTGCTCAAGTCACCCGGCTGTTTAGCGTGTCTGTGCTCGCCCTGCAGACTGTAACTTCATTGTCTGTGTTGACGTTGTAAATTTGCACGTGTCCAAAGTACCCCTGCTGTGACAGATGTGTTTTGAGAGCAGGTGACACAGGACATGCATGACTGGGAAGCTTGAACATGGTGAGCACCCAGTGGAGGCTATTGACTGTCACTCCTGTCCTTACGCACTGTTCCGAAACTTAAAACCACTCTGTGAATCAGTTTTCATCAGTCTGACACCAAAACTCATGTAGTGACAGAAACCTAACCTGATCTGAAGCAAGGCTATCTATGATTTGTTTTTATCTTACTGATGCCAAAGTTCAGACATTTCAGACCAGAAACATTCAGGAGTTTGTTTCCTGGGGCTGCCTTGAGGGACACAGACATGGGACATTGATAACACAGCGGAAGCCTCTCTGTGTAGAGGTGTGGCCCTTCTTACCCATCACAAAGGTGAAAGCCTTTTCCCACTTAAAGTAGAGGGCTCCTCCTAGAGGGCAGAAGTGAGGACAGAGCCTCACGGTGTGAGGAATAGCACTAACTCGCACTAACTCGGTCTGATTTGCTACTTGTCCACCCATCCCCAAGTATATACAGGCATCCCCTCCTCCCCAAAGTCCCCTGTTAAGGTAAAAAAAAAAAATTTATTTATTTATTTATTTTTGTCTTTTCGAGACGGTCTCTCTATGCAGTTCAGGCTGGTCTTGGGCTCACTTTATAGGCCCAGCTAGTCTCAAACTCACAAAGATCCTCCTGCCTCAGCCTCCTGAGTGCTGGGATTACAGGTATGTCCCACCATGCCTGGTTTAAAACTCTTCTTTCTTTCTGTTGGCATGTGTGAAACACCTGGTGTACTTGCATATTTTTCTTTTTAACTTAAAAGCAAAGAGGAAGTTTACCGAGTACAGGTATCAGACTGGCTGGCTGATGTTAGCTAGGATAAAGCAGAGCACCCCAAGAAAGGCAGGACGCCCCGCAGGTTCAGGAACTTCTGGGTCTCTCCTCTGGGACCGCTGTCCTCTCAGGCCTCTCTCCCTCACCCCTGCAAGACCTGCCACCAGGGGGCCGCCTAACTCCTGGTTCAAGAAGCCTGCTCAGCTGCCAGCGGCTTCTCAGTCCTGTCCACCTCAGTGAAGTGCAAACACCTTCCTTTAATTGTGACCCAGGGTCTTTGCCAGCAGGTTTCCCTGCTTCTCTTGTTGGCTCTAAAGGGTGTGCCAGGTGCTCGGGAGAGGCTGGGCTGGATTTCACACCCCATAAGACTCTAGCAGAAGGTCCTAACTGCTGGACTCCTGTGACTCCTTTTTAGAAGCCTTCACCTCCTGATGAGTGTCCTTAGCCAGCTGAGACCCTGGATAAACACACCCTGGGCAGGTGCTAACTGTTCCCTCCACAGACCAAGAGTTAGCATTGCAAAATGAGGTCATTTTTCACACTCTTGGTAAAAGCAGTAAAATCCCACCGCCAGCCTGTTCTGTTTTGTTCTGCTTTTCTTTTTCTGACATAACCCTCACTGCTCTGCAGTTCTGTACCAGGCTTTTCCCAGCTGCTGCCCACTTTGACCTGCCCTGGCATCGGGAGAGTTCCACTCACCTTTCCAGCCCTGGGTCCTGCCGCGTGCACACAGACCCATGACTGCAGCCCGAGGCACTGTCCTCCATGACTACCCACATCGTCTGCACACTGGCCCCTTCCTGGCCAGCTGCCTCCCTTTTGTCTGATTTTCACTTTGCTTAGTGTTAGGATCCTTTCCAGCTCAGCACAACTTTTTGCTTTGTTGAGACTTTTTGCTGTGTGGCCCAGGCTGGCCTCAAACTTGCAGTGATCCTCCTGCCTCAGCCTCCTGAGTGCTGGAATAACAGACATGCACCACCACACCCAGCTCCAACACTGACATTTTTAAAAGTGTGTTTGGGGTTGAGGGTGTCGCTAGCCTAGCACACATGGAATATAGATTCGATCCTCAGCACTACAAAAAAGGAGTTTTACCAGTTAATATGCCAGTCCCTTTAAAGTAGAATTTATGTCTTATGCATTAGGGAAAGGCAGTACTTCTATCACAAAGTAAACTTTTCTTCCACAAAATTTTTTCATTTTTATTTTTCCCAATATGAATTATAGTAATTAATGGACATTGAGAAAAGTTGATCTTTACTGCTAAATTGATAGTGACCGTAACATTTCAAATACTAGAGAGTGATGAGGATTTTAATAGATGATGCTGTAACACTTGGCTCAGGTGGGGAGAAAGAGCACTGCCTCCCACCTGACTCAGGTGCGGCTCCCAAAGCTGGGTGTGGCCGCACATGCCCTGTACTCTCAGCCTAGGAGGCTGGGGCAGGAGGACTGCTTGGGCCCAAAAGGTCTGTGGTGGTTTTCTTTCTTTTTTTAAAGTGATGTAAGATGGACATGGTGGCACACGCCTGTCACTCCAGTATTTAGGACGGAGCTCACTGCATAGGCCCTGGGTTCGGGGTGGCACTTATGTGTTTGTTTTTAGCACCAGGGATTGAACCCAAGTCCTCTGCACTGAGCTACATCTCAATCCCCCCTTTTTTTGAGAACTTATTTTTATTCTGATGCAGGACCTCACTGAGTCTCTACATTGCCCAGGTTGGCCTCTTGGCCTCAGATTTGTGACCCTCCTGCCTCATCCTCTCGGAGTGTAGGGATTAGGGACAGGCATGTACTGCCCTGACTGGTTCTGTTGTGGGTTTTGTTGCCTTTTTTTTTTTTTGGTATATGTTTGACTCAGAAATTCCACTTCTGAAAATCTACCCTACACGAAAACTGTAGCAAGTTCACAAAGAGATATATGTGTGAAACCGAAGGCTTTTGGAAACAAAATTTGTCAGTGAGTGGGGAGAGTTGTGTTTTGCACAGTGGAACACTGCACAGTCATCACGAAGGATGAAGTGGGCCGTATATTCCCGTGGAAAAGTATACATGGGATGTTAATGCGAAAAGCGAGACCAGACGGTACGTGCAGCCGCGGAATGACCACGTGTCATGCCCGTCTCCTGTGTGCCTTTGTGTAGACCAAGACATGGCTGGGACGGGTCGCAGCAGTCTGTTAATCATGAGCAATTATTCCTTCCTTAAAAAGGAAAGAAAATCCACCTCAGTTATGTCACTGTCACATTAAAATAGCAATTAAATAAAACTGAAATGAAAAAGCCACCTACAATCCCATCACCTAAAAACTAGAATTTTTCCACTCTTTTTTTTTTTTTTTCCAAACACTGGATTTGGTCTTTTTCTTTCCTTTCTTTTTTTACTTTTTTTATTTAATTTTTGTTCTTCAGATGGGTTTTGCTGTGTTGTTCAGGCAGGTCCTCAACAGCTGGGCTCAAGCAACCCTCCTACCTCAGCTTCCTGAACAGTGGGTGCTGTAGGGGCACCCCAGGCTTGATCTCTTCACTTAAACTGTTGTGATCACATCTTATAAACAGTCCTGCAGCCAGATTTTTCACATGCACACATCATTTGTAGTGGCTATTTAGTGTTCTGTACCATGTTTTGCTTACCGCGTCTTTCTAGATGGAAGCCTTGCTCCTCCTTACCTGAGTTAGAGACCTCCCCTGCAAGCCCGCGCACCTCCCTCCCTTCACACGCGCACACCTGCAGCGAGCGATCGAGCGAGTGAGCCCTGGTGGGAATAAGCAGTTGAAGACAGGACAGGCACTCTCTGGGTAGGACAGCTTGGGAGGACTTGTGACAGGTCGCAGCAGCAGCAGCAATGGGGAGTGGGGTCCTCTTGCCTCACCATGCTGGGGTGGGGAAACACCTCGGAAGCCCAGGCTAGGCCACTCCGTCTTCCTGCCTTCCTGGCAGTGATGGGGCAGCCCTTCCCTGATGCCATCCTTCTGCCAGGTAAACAGAACTTTCCAGCACCACCAACCAAAGGCTTCACGGCTGCAGCCCATTTCCTCCCACCCGGGGGACAGAAAGTAGGTCTACAGGAAGACAGGCCACCTCACTCGCCTCCTGTCCCTGGGGTGAAGGAGGCAGTTGGCCACAGTGGTGAGCTTGGACTCAGCCATGACGCTAGGTTCCAGAGGGGTCCGAGTTCAGGGAGAAGGGTGCTCCCACTCCTTTTTGCTCCCAGCCCCTGAGCAAGGCCGCCAGCCCTGCCCTCAGCCCCTCCTCAGTGAGAAGTCATTTGCCGAGAGCTTGCTCTGCTGCTGGCCACATTTCCGCGGCTCCGGCTCACTGCTGGCCTCCCAACATCCCTTGTGTAAGCCAGGTGGAGAGACATTGCCCTGCAAACGCGTGTCTTACCCAACTGATAGAAGAGTGATAGGGAATATTCTTGTATATGTGAATGGATACAGAGTATAAGATTCAGATCTTTTGCTACTCTGATGTATGGTCTCGGGTGAAAAATTTAGTAAGGGATGTTAGCGACAATATTTTCCACACAGGAGTGGAAAACAGGATTTTGACATTGTCCTAGGTGGCTGGAGTCGGGGCCAGAAAATGCCATTCTACAGAGCAGAACGCAGAGCACACCAACGTAGCTGGTGAGGGTATGAGTCAGAAGGTTTTAAAGTATCACAGACTCATCACATGTATAAACTATGGGGAAATACTTGTCAGGGGTGATTATTTTTGTACTATGTGGGCCCCCCTTTTGTTGATACTGCAGATTGAGCCCAGGGCTGCATCCCTTTTTATTTTCTTTCCTGAGACATGGGCTCACTAAACGGCCCAGGAAGGTCTCAAACGAGTGCTCTTCCTCCTGTGGAGTCGCTGGGCCACCCTTCCTGTCCCGGAAGGCCCAGGGAATTCAAGATGGCGCCTGAGTCGCAGCTCGCTTCCTCCCTGCTCTCCTCCCAACAGCCTACACCGACTTCTTCCTGCCACTGCTGAGTCGCTGTCCCTCTGCCATGGGAGTAAAGAACAAAGATGGGGAGACTCCTGGACAGCTTCTGGGCTGGGGACCGCCCTGGGACTCTGCTGAAGAGGAGGAAGATGAGGAGGCTTCCCAGGAGCGGGAATGGAGGCAGAAGCTGCAGGGCGAGCTGGAGGACGAGTGGCAGGAGCTCGTGGGGAGGTTCGAAGGTGAGGACACCCCACCCGTGCCCACTGCGTGGCTGCCCAGGCGGGGCTGCCGTGTCTTCCCGCCTCCCGGGCTCACGGCCCTTCTCCGCCGCCTCCGCTCCCCGCAGACGACGCCTGCCGGGACGCCCCGGAGCCCGAGTCCTTCTCGGCCTGGTCGGACCGCCTGGCGCGGGAGCGCGCCCGGAAGCGACAGCAGCGGCAGCGGCAGCGGCCTCCGCGGGCCGCGGGCACCAGCCACGGCTGGCGACAGCAGGAGCAGGAGCAGCGCCTCTTCCGGGAGCGGGCCGCGGCCAAGGAGGCCGAGCTGCGCCGCAGCCGGGCCGCCAGGGCCCCGGAGGCCGGCGGGGACCCGGGACGAGGCCCGGAGCCGGCCGGGCCCGGGGGCGCGCGGCGGGGCGGCCTGTGGCGCTTCGGGGACGTGCCCTGGCCGTGCCCCGGCGGGGGCGACCCCGAGGCCATGGCCGCAGCCCTGGTGGCCAGGGGGCCCCCCTCGGAGGAGCGCGGCGCCCTGAGGCGGTACCTGCGGGTCCAGCAGGTCCGCTGGCACCCCGACCGCTTCCTGCAGCGGTTCCGGAGCCAGATCGAGAGCCGGGAGCTGGGCCGCGTGATGGGGGCCGTCACGGCGCTGTCGCAGGCGCTGAATCGCCACGCCGAGGCCCTCAAGTGACCCGGGGCAGCAGCAAGGACCTGAGGACAGAGACGGCCGGGCGGGGGCGGAACCGAGGCAGCGCGGTGCCGCGCGTGGGCCTCCCCGGGCGCGATTCCGCCGTTTCCGAATAAGCCCCGGCTCCGGCCTCGCTCCAGGCTCCTCTGCCTTTTTCCACTGCTATGGTTTTCACCGCCCATGACATCGGCCTCCCGCCCTCCCGCCGAAAGCCGCAGCTCCTACACACAGGTCTGGGCCGCCACGCACAGCCCCGTGGGCCGTGGGCCGTGGGCCCTGGGCCGGCCTCGCCCTGCCCTGCCCTGCCCTGCCGGGTGGGGGTCCTGCCCACCCCACAGTCTGCAGCCACAGGAGAGAGAGGTGCGAACAGAGGCAAAAGGGGAACAGAACCAGTTTCCCGCCCGCCCCCCACTGCCCAAGCAGAACCACATCCTCCTCCCCACCTAACACCCCCTCCCCCAACACAGGGCTTTCCCTTTGCTGAGTCACTGAATGAGCCAAGTTGGGGGGCCCCTGGTGTCTGGGGTGGGGGGGGATCATGAGGAGGCTGGGGGAGGGCAGGATAGAAGTGGAAGGGATGGAGGAAGAGCCCTGCGGGGAGCAGAATTTCAGTGGCTAAAATTAGCATGGGGAAGGAGGAGGAAAGGGCCGGATTATGTAACCCGGGTTATCTGTTCTTAGGCAACCAGAGGCCCACACCCGCGCGGGGCTGCTCAGCCTCCACCTCCGTGGTGCCACCCGACCTCTGCCAGGCCCCAGCTCCTCCACCACCCTGCCCATCCGTAATCCGGGCCTCCCCTCAGGGCAGCCCAGACTCTCGGGCAGACATCGCCTTTCCCGGGAACCAGGGCTGAGGACCTGGGGTTCGCTGGAAGGGAGGAAGAAGCATGCGGTTCAGACCTGGAGGCAGCCTGGAGCCTGGGCCGAGCCGGGTGCAGCGGGGCTCAGAGCAGGGGAGGGCAGGCCGAGGAGCAGGTGCTGGGCCTCGGGACAGGGGAGGCCACCCTGCGGGGGCAGCCTCCAGGGACACGAGGTGGGCACAAGGCCCTCAGGGACAACAGCCTGTAGTCAGGGAGAGGCCAGGGACCAGGCCGCCACGCCGGGCAGGGGTGCTGGGGAGAAGGGGCCTGTGAGAGGAAGCTGCTGTGATTCAGAGAAGAGGCTTCACACCGTGAGCAGCCCGGGCCATCCGGTTCCTCGCGCAGGCGGGAGATTTCGGAAGTGGCATGCAAAGAGCCCGGGTCTGGCGCACTAGGGGGTTAGGGTTCAGATCCCTGAACTGGGTGGGGGTTGAGAAGCAAGCCACAGAAAACGGGTCCCCATGCTCGTTCTTCCACTCAGGAGACGGTAGTTTTGCGTTACATAATTTCCCATTCTGCAAGGGTTATATAAAACCAAAGCAAGCGAGGCCCTGGTGCCTGGGCCCCCAGCCCTCCATCTAATCAACGTCCCTCCCTGGTGTCTGGCCCCCAGCCCCCATGGGGGTTCCCCTGAGATAAAGGCTGTTCACTTTCTCTGACCACACAGTTTCCGCTTCTGTGTCTCTTGTTTCCTAGGCTGATAAAAATACTGAGCCCTAGAGGCCTTGGCTTCCTCTGACCCCCTGGTGCCAGGCAGCAGGCATCCTGTCCACTGAGGTGGGGGCTGGGCCCAGCCCAGGGATCCCCAGGGGCTGACTCGGTGCCCACACTGAAGCACTGGGGAGGTGGAAGTGTGCAATCTGTTCCTTGAGCTGGGACCAAGAGTGGGGCTTCATGGACAATGCATTGGGGTTCAGTTTGAGAAATGGGGTTGGGAAGAGACAGGTGAGATGGACCAGGTGAGGGTGTGTTCAGATCCAGTTAGGAAAAGGAGCCAAGAGGGATTCTGTTCGGTGCAGGTCAGTGAAGCATCATGCGGCCCAAAGATAGCTTCAGACTCTGCTTTAAGCACATGATACACTGCTGGACCAGCCCGCAGCTGGCTGGCTGGGCAGCTTTCCACAAAGGCTCGCTGGATACAGAAGGGAGGCTCCAAAGGGGGGCCTCTCGGAGGGCTGGCCAACAGGCAGGGGTTCAGCATGTGTGCAGGGGAAGCTGAGCCCTGGAGTGGGGCAGGCAGGGTGAGAGGACCTGAGGTGAAGACAGAGGTCAGGGATTTGGGCTTTATTGGCCCTGGGGACATCTGCAGAGGGACGATAGGAGAGCCCAGGCCTGGAGGGAAGAAATCATGGCCAACTTTAGATGCCCACTGTGTACTAGTGGCCCTTTGCCTGTACTCAGGCATCTGCTGTGGGGGGCTCAGGACCCGGTGCCCCAAAGGGTCGTACCTTGGCCTGCTGAGGGCTGAAGGAAGGGGCTGAGCAGAAAGTCTCTCCCTGACCACCTCTGCCCTCCTGTCTTCTTCAACCTTATCCCCCACCAGCAAGTCATAAAAACCAGAACTCCTCTTCCCCAAAGCCATAGAAAGTAGAACTGTCCTTTCATGAAGCCAGACATAAAACCTAGAAGTACTGTAACTTTCCTGGCCGCCTTTCTGTGTGAGAGCTGGTTGTGAGATAATTCTTGGCCAGTAAGTAGTTCAGAAAACCTTAGTTGCAGGGGGTCCTGCCCCATACCAAGGGGAAGGGACTCCACACTGAGAAGCTTGCTGGATTTTCCCATTGAGTCTCTGTCCATTACTTACCCTTTTCCTCTAATCACATTTCACTATGTCTGTTCATTCTTCATCAAATCTAAGCATAAAAATAGACAGTTTTTCTGGGTATGGTGGTGCACACCTGTAATTACAGCTACTCAGATTGAGGGAGGAAGATTACGTGCTCAAGTCCAGCCTGGGCCATTTAGCAAGACCCCATCTCAAAATTTAAAAAATAAAAATAAAAATGGGCTTGGAAGGCTGTGGTGGTGCAATCCCGGTACTTTGGAGGCTGAGGCAGGAGGATCACCATAAGTCTAAGGTCAGCTACATAGTGAGTTCAAGGCCAGCCTGAGCTACATAGTGAGACCCTATCTCGAAAAAGGAGTCGCATTAGTATAAACTCATCCGACTCCAACTCACACACTTTCTACTCAAGACGTCAGTGTCGTCCAAGAAGCAAACATTACCAACTTGGGACACGAAGTCACAGTGTGTGATAGGTGATGCTGATCCAGGGGAACGAAGCTCCTGACCCACTATACCTCAGGTACAAGTTCACGTTCTCTAAAACTAAAGAATGAACTCTAGGAACAACAGAGGTTAAGAGTAGAATATGTTTATTGAGAGAAAGGAAGCATCTGTCTCAGGGACAGGAGGGGTCCCAAGCGGGTTTGCCAAAGACTGTGTTTTCTAGGGACTTTTATAGAGTAAAATCATGGGGCGAGACAGGTTCAAGGTAGGGAAAAAGAACTCTGAGAGGTGGGCATAAGGTGGCACAGAATGATTGCTATAGGCAGCTGAGTTAGTTAGAAATACTTTAGGCAGTGAGAGGGCTGGGTTCTCCAAAGAGCCAGTGCAGAAGCCCAGATAGGTAACTTGGAATGTGAGGGAGACATACACCTCCTGCTGTGGGCCAGGCCTCGGGACAAAAGATCAAGCAAATGCACCAGTAGCCTAAAGACTCACTCTGAGGAAGCCAGGAGTCAGCATCCCAACCCCTAGGGGAAGAGTCGCTGCTCCATAAGAATGCCCGCTTTCTACATGACTGCTTCCCCATTTGTCCCTGATTTGATCAATTTTACCTGAGCAACGAGTCTTCTTGGTTAACCATAGTTCTGTGCCACCTTATACCACCCCTCGAGTTCCCTTTTTCCCCCACCTTGAGCCCATCTCACCCATGATTTTACTCTAGTCTCTAAAAAAGAAGAATGGTTGGGGGTTTAGCTCAGCGGCATAAGCGCCTGCTTGGCAAACGCCAGGTCCTGAGTTTGATCCCTGGCACCAAAGCGGGGTGGGGAGTACACTGGCCTAAGAAAGACAGCCCTTGGCAACCCACTTGAGACCTCTCCTGTCCCTCAGACAGAAGCTTTCTTTCTCTCAATAAATATATTCTGCTCTTAACCTCAGTCGTTCCTAGAGTTCATTCTTCAATTTTAGAGAACATGAACTCGTATCAGACATATAATGGGCTGGGAGTTTCACTCCAAGTTAAAACATGGGAAAATTATAAGGTTATGATATTTCTTTAATGGGACATTTTTATTATTTTGTCCTTGTACAAGTTAAATTTAAATTCATTGCTAAAGTTACTGGTACTCCTTGCTTGACTATATTTAGACAATAGCACTAGAGAGAGAAATGTTAGAACGTCCCTAACAGACTTTAATATAGACTTCTGTAAAATGGGTCTTCATAAGTGAAATCTAGCTCAGACTCAGAAAACATACACGCCTACAGTAAAACCGGGCCTCATTCCACCGTTCAAACAGCGCTAGGCTGGCGGCCAATCTCAAGACTCGGAGGCGAGGTTTCACTGAGACAGACTGGCTCTGATCCTCCTCTGTACTCTAGAGGAAATGTCAGGCCTGTTCTGCTTCAGTTTCTTCCTTGGCTTTACTTCTCATTTCCCCACTTTGTACTTTCCTTATAGAGGCATGTAAAATTAAGAAAAAATAGATTGTTCCAACTTTCTCTTCCTAAGTTAAGCCCACAGAAGATGAACATTTGCTAACTCTGAAGACAGGGAAGTCATCTTAGATGAGGGACACACCCCGTCTCTGGGCCAGATGAGACATCGGAATTGTGCCCATCCAGGAGAACACACTTAAAAGCCATGTCCTGGCTTAATGTTCTGGCAAACATCTCTTTTAGAGATGGAACCTGGACACAGTGGGGAGAACCGGCTTCCATCTAACAATGGAAGGAGCACCTCCCAAAAGCAGCACACGTGTGGCTCCTGAACACAGCTAGACTAGGGAGGCTCTCCAGCCTTCAAGTTGTGGACTTTAAAACCTTCACTGTATATTTATAGAGCACTAAGTAATGACCTTACTCAGGCTTTTAACTGTCCCTTATAGAATTTTGACACATGGCGGTTACTCTGCCAGCTAATCACTGTAACAGCTGTCACTCCTAAAAGCAGAGGACAGGTTCCCAACCCTCTGTTTGGTGAATCCCCATTGAAGCCGGTGGTCAATGGAGTGCTGACCAGATGGACAGCTGGGTTCCTTTCTGGAGACTGATGTCTGGTTGTGTGGCCAGTGCAAACTGAGAACAACTGAGAGGTCATGGCCTTGGCTCCCCAACCACAAAAACCTCTACTTACCTATCCACTTAGATCTTTCTGCTAGGAAACTAAAGATGTTCCCCAAACTTTTCAGGCAGTTAGACTACCTCTCTCAAAAATTAGGCTGCGGCTTGCAAGGGCTTTTAAATTTCAAAAGAAACCAGCAAAGAATGATTTGTATTTGTGCTTTACATTTGTTAATTAAAAGTAAATAATTAGCCTTTTTTGTGTGCCTAGAAGACTGATAAAATGTGATTGCTAGATGATAATTTATAAATTTAATCTGTAAACTTCAAAGATCTAAAAAATTTTAAAAAGTATAGACATGTCCCTCCCCTAGAAAAGATTGCCTAGATAATTACAGGACACATACGCCCTGGAAAATTTGCCCGAGGGCCTAGGGCAGAGTTCCTCATGTTTATTTGTTGTGTCTTATTTCCGAGGGAATCTCCTTCACAGAACAGAAAAATGCTTTGCCTCACTTTTTTACAATAAACAAAAAGCAATAAAGTTATGCTGCCTTCCTTAAGCATTTTCGGTAATTTGGTTTTTGTACCAGGGATCAAACTCACAACCTAGCGCTTGCCAGGCAGGCACTTAAGCCACTGAGCTAAATCCCTGGCTCCCTAAGTGTTCTTACAGAAACAAAGTTCACAAGCTACCTGGGAAGATAAGATTGCTCAGCAGGCCAGCAGGCCTAGCAGGGATAGGCTGGCTAAATTTATCTTCTGTTCTCTCCAGAGGGCATCCACATGCCCTGGGGCAGAATCAACCTGAGGGACACCTTAGGACATTTATCAAATAGTAATAATTAGGGACACTTTAGTTGTCTGCTTTCTGCACAGTCACATAGCTCGATATTGAAGTTTCATGCATCACAAGGCTAGGGACAGAGCTCAGGAAAGTTCCTGAGTTTGATTCTTGATTCTGAAAAAAGGTTTCATACTCTTATGCCTTGCTTTTTGCATTACAGACATGGACAACTCAATGCCAGAGCCCCTTACTCCTTTGGAAGGCATTCTTTTTTTTTTTTTTTTTTTTTTGGTAATGGGGATTGAACTCACAACCTTGCTCTTGCCAGGCAGGCGCTTATGCCACTGAGCTAAAATCCCCAGCCCATGGAATGCATCCTTAAGCACTGGAAGATATACAGCCCTTCCATGTTCAAAAAGGGCCATTTGGTATTTCTCTGCAGGAGTGTGTGGCCTACCTACCCCCTAGAGCCAAAATGGAATGCAGAGGGAAGTATTAATTATGATACTCTTTTACAACTAAAATCATACTGTAAGAAAGAGGAAAAATGATTAGAACTGCATTATGTTAAAATTTTTTTTGCATTAAAAGATAATTCTTAAGCTGGGCATGGTGGCTCACGCCTGTCATCCCAGCACTCGGGAGGCTGAGGCAGGAGGATTGTTGCAAGTTCAAGGCCAGCCTCACAAAGTGAGCTGACCCTATCTCAAAGAGATAGAGAGACCCTATCTCAAAGACAAAAAATAAAAATAAAAGATAATTTTTACCTATACCCCAGGTATAATTATTCATAGGTCTCTTTCTCCAGTGACTTAAAGCAAATTAAGCTAGAACTAGGAAAATTTTCAGATGACCCTGATAAATACATCAATGTCTTTAGAGGACTTACTCAGACCTATACGCTAGGCTGGAAAGATGGAATGTTACTCCTCAATCAGACATTGACTTCTAGTGAGAGACAGGCAGCATTACAAGCTGCTATTGCATTTGGAGATGAAGGTCATGTTGTTAATTTTAGAAGGCCAGAAGATAGACAGCCGGGGGAACCACCAGTTCCCACTGGTGCACAAGCAGCTCCCACCCAAGACCCCTACCAGCCTAACAACCAGACGAGATGGAGCAGGAGACGTTTTCTCGTGTGCATTCTTGAAGGTCTAAGAAGGACAAAGACCAAGGCTTCTGGTTATTTTAGATTGTCAGCTAGTCTTCAGGAGAGAGAAGATAACCCCTCTGCCTCCTTAGATCATTTATCAAAGGCAGTAATAAAATGTATGTCCATAGATCCTGATTCAATAAAGGGACAGATTTTGCTTAAAGACACGTTTATTACTCAGTTAACCCCAGACATTAGAAAAAAGCTACAGAAGATAGACTTTGCTCCAGACAGTTCACTTGATTCTTTAGTAAAAACTGCTTCCTTAGTGTCTATAATCAGGACTGGGAGAAAGCCAAAAAGACCCAAAAAATGGCTGCTTTTATTGCGGCCTTAAAAAACACAGACCTCAGGCCGGGGTTTAGCTCAGCCGAACAAGCTCCTGCCAGGCAAGTGCCAGGTCATGAGTTCAATCCCCAGTACCAAAAAAAACCCCACACAGACCTTAAGTCTGACTCTCAGGGCTCCATGAAGAGCTGGGGGAGGACACCCACCTGCCGCCTCTGCCACAGCCAGGCCACTCTGAGAGGGACTGCCTTAAAAAGCCCCCAGGCCATGGCCTGACTGCACAGGGGACCTCTGGAGGTCACACTGCCCCCAGGCCATGGCCTGACTGCACAGGGGACCTCTGGAGGTCACACTGCCCCCAGGCCATGGCCTGACTGCACAGGGGACCTCTGGAGGTCACACTGCCCCCAGGCCAAGGCCTCAGAGTTCAGGCCCATCCTATCCTATCAGTGATCCAGTAGGACTGAAGGGCCTCGGGGCAGGCACTGTCTCCTCGCTCTGGGCAGACCTGTGGCCTCTGCCTGTCATCTCTGCAGAGGATCCTGACCAGAGGTGAGAAATCCAGCAGGTTGCTGAACATGGGCACATGTCTCTTGGTCCTTCTCAGCTCTGGTTTTCCCTCCAAGCACAGTCACCAAAATATCGACAGGTTGCTTAAACTGTAACTGGGATAACTTCCCCTTCACTGATTCCTTCTATGCCTAGAAGCCCAACTCCAACCCCGGAGAGATTTTATGCTGTAATATATGTATCCAAGTAACCAACTAATCAAAATGATGCTGAGACTGGTTTTGACAAATGTAGTACATATTGTTGTTATATATATAAAAACTAAAAAGAGTTTCATTTGTCAAAATAAATAATCTGGTTCTCCTACATTATCAAAAATGTAGAGATAATTATAACTAAATCTAGAAGAATTTATGACAAAATGTTAGTCTCCATCAATAAAAGGACCCAAGAGCCAATGAGTTACAATTTCTATAACTTAGAAATAGTTTCTAAACTTAACTATCAGCCCTACTGCTCATGCTTTATTTATGCCTTTATAGACAAACTTTGATTATATGTGCTTTGATTAAAAATTGTTGTTGCCAGGGGCTGGGGGTTTAGCTCAGCGGTGTAAATGCCTGATTGGCAAATGCAAAGCCATGAGTTTGATCCCCAGTACCAAAAAAAAAAAAAAAATTGTTGTTGCCTAAAGGTGTCAAACCCCAAGGCATCGTACAGTGAAACCAATAAGATGCCAGATTCCACTTAGATCCCGTCCCGAGAGAGTGATGTGATATATATGTTGAGGCCTTAACTATATTCAGTGAGCCTTAAATGACACTGCAGCTGATCTCTCTTGCTCCTAAATAAAAAATCAAATTAATGACAGGTTGTCCTCTAAAATCGGGTGGCATCAGATATTCTGACAGCAGCACAGGGGGCACTCATGCGGTTGTAAAAACTGAGTACTGTGTATACATTCCTGATTCTTCTACTCATGTCTCAGTAGCTTTCAAGACATTAGACAACAAATTAACAGCTTGTCAGACTCTGGACCCTGGACCTTGTCTTTTTCCTCCTTATGGGAAGCCGTTACTAGCTCCTTTAGGTGGAAATCTTTGTTAACTGTACTCATAATTATCCTAATAATTCTATTATTTGGCCCATGCATACTTAATTGTTTCTTTGCTTTTGTTTCCTCCATACTTAAAACTGTACATGTACATAAGATAAAGACGTCCAGGGCCAGGAGTTTAGCTCAGCAGCACAAGCACCTCCCTGGCAGGCGCAAGGTCATGAGTTCCACCCTTGGTACCAAAAACAAAAACAAAAACATAAAGATGCCTGACATCTATGGAGGCCCCTAGATAAAATCTCCACAGAAGTTATCTCTGGCTGCTGTTCAACAACTACTTCCCCCTTCAGCCTGAAGGAGCCACATCGGCCATCACCTATTACCCGCTCACAGCACTTTGGATTACTTCTTCAGAGGGGGAATGTTACAGGCAGCTGAGTTAGTTAGAAATATGACAGGCAGTGAGCCAGGGCTGGGTCCTCCAAGGAGCCAGAGCAGCAGCCCAGAGACCTTGGAACTGCGGGGGAGACAGACACCTCGTGCTGTGGGCCAGGCCTTGGGATAAAAGAGCAAGCAAATGCATCCACAGCCTAAGAACTCATATTCTAAACAGGTCCCTAAAAGCCTGAGGAAGCCAGGAGTCAGCATCCCAACCCCTAGGGGAAGAGTCGCTGCTCCATAAGAATGCCCGCTTTCTACATGACGGCTTCCCCACAAATCTTCTTGGTTAACCATAGTTCTGTGCCACCTATACCCACCCCTCGAGTTCCCTTTTTCCCCCACCTTGAGCCCATCTCACCCCATGATTTTACTCTATAAAAGTCCCTAGAAAAGACAGAGTCCTTGGCAAACCACTTGGGACCCCTCCTGTCCCTTAGACAGAAGCTTTCCTTCTCTCAATGAGTATACTCTTCTCTTAACCTCCATTGTTTCTAAAATTCATTCTTCCATCTTAGAGAACATGAACTCATATTGGACATACAGTGGGTTGGGAGTTTCATTCCCCTATATCACTGTGGTTAACCAGTGAGACTCATTGCTCAGGTAAAACTGATCAAATCAGGGATAAATGGGGGAGCGAGTCATGTAGAAAGCAGGGTTTTTTGGTTTTTTTTTTTTGTGTGTGTGTGTGTGCGCGCCAGGGATTGAACACCCACGACCTCGCATTCGCCAAGCAGGCACTTGCTCCGGCTGAGCTAACCCCCACCCCCACCCCGGCCTGAAAGCGGGCATTCTTATGGAGCAGTGACTCTTCCCCTAGGGGTTGGGATGCTGACTCCTGGCTTCCTCAGGCTTTTAGGAACCTATTTAGAATATGAGTCCTTAGACTGTGGATGCATTTGCTTGATCTTTTGTCCCAAGGCCTGGCCCACAGCACGAGGTATCTGTCTCCCCCACAGTTCCAAGGTCTCTGGGCTGCTGCTCTGGCTCCTTGGAGGACCCAGCCCTGGCTCACTGCCTGTCATATTTCTAACTAACTCAGCTGCCTGTAACAATGTGACAGAGCAAAAGGAACCTTAGGCGACTCCAAGACTGGACACTGGAGAACTGGGCAGAGCGTGACGGCCTGAACCAAGGAGGGGAGGCAGAGATGAGATGGAGGATGCAAATGCAGCAGTGCTCGGTGACTAAGCACCTATGAGGAGCAGGGCCCTGCCAGGCAGCGGGCAGAAATGAAGAAGCCCGTCAGAGCGCTCGCACGCATCCGTGCCGCACACACAACCAAAACAAACCTGAGTAACCACTGTCCATGGTGGAGCGGCACCTCATAGCCCAGGGCAGCCTGCTGAGCCGGAGGCGGGAGCCTCACACGGGCCAGTTTTCAGCCAGCACCACTGGAGCGCAGCGTTGGGGCTGGAGGAGCGGGCTTGGGCTCCACTCCCTTCCCAGCAGAGGCTGAGATTCCAGGGGACAGAACCATCAGGACAGGAGGCCCAGTGCCCAGTGCCCGGAAGAATCCCTGGTGAGTGAGGGAAGAGAAACTGTAAGAGGGGTGGGAAGGCCAGCTAGAGGCCTGGAGGAGCCGGCGCTGGTGCACACTTCTTAGCCCAGCTCCTCAGGAGGCTGAGGCAGGGGAACGCAAGCCTGAAGCGCACCTGGGCAACTTAAGGAGACTCTGGCTCAAAAAGTGGGGAGAGGGCCGGGGGGTTAGCTCAGCGGCATAAGTGCCTGCTTGGCAAATGAAGGTCGTGAGTTCGATCCCCAGCACCAAAAAATAAAAATAAAAAAGTGGGGAAAGGCTAGTGCAATAACTGGGCCCTCCCTGGATTCAATTTCCCAGTAGTGAAAACAAAACAAAAAAAAAGGTCTGATAGGTGAAGGTTGAAAAGGACCTTTCAGTTTAAAAACAAGATGATTACAAATTTTGAGAAAACCGTTTCCGTGTAACAGAGGCGCAGAAGCGGCTCTGCCCAGGTGGAGGGTGAGTGGGAGGGAGCGGAGGAGGTGGCTACAAAGCCCCAGCGCGCCAATGCAGAAGATAACGCAGAATCGGCTGTTAGCGCTACCCACAGAGCCGAGGGATGGGGAAAATTTTACCAGTTCCTGAAAAAGGGTTAGTCAGGGGGTCTCGTGTCTTGAACCGTAACACAGAAGGAAGGTGAGAGATGAGTGCATATTCAAGTGCCAGTAGGGATGTTTTGGGGTCTATTCTCAAGAAATAAAATTGAACATGTTTGTAAATGGAAGAAAGGTAATAGAAGAGAAAAAGATACTGAAAAATATATATACGCATTTTTTTTTTTTGAGACAAGGTCTTACGTTGAAGTCCAGGCTGGTTTTGAACTCACTATGTGGTCCAGACTGGCCTTAAACTTGTGGCAATCCTCCTGCCTCAGCCTCCCAGTGCTGGGACTACAGGTGTGCACCATCACGCTGGGGTTTGAAAATACTTTTTTCTAATTGTTTTTAATGGAGGAGAATATAGGAAAGAAAAGGGACAGCCAGGCATGGTGGTGCATACTTGCAATTCCAGCATTTAGGAGGCTGAGGCAAGAGGATTGCTGTGAGTTCAAGGCCAGCCTGAACAACATAGCAAGATCCCATTTTGAAAGAAAGAGAAAGAAAGAACGAATGAAAGAAAGAAAGAAAGAAAGAAAGAAAGAAAGAAAGAAAGAAAGAAAGATGAACAGTAAAGACTGAAGGATCAGTAAAGACCACCAAGTGTAGGGATAAGCAGTAAGGAAGGAGATCTGCTTTGGATAGGCATAAGCTCCATAAAACAGGTGACATCACCAACTGAGAGCAGAAAGGTCATCTGAAGGACACAGGGGTGCAGAGACACAAGATGTCACCTACAGAACAACAGGGTTCCACAAAGGACAGAAAGCTGTGTGTGGGTGCACTGAGGACCTCCGAGGTCAGATGGCCAGGGTCACCCAAGGGCACACTGTCCTGTGTGCTCCACAGCCAAGGAGAAGACGCAGGCAGGAGACCGTGGGGTACAGCCTGGGGTCCAAGGTCCCTATGCAGAGTATCTAGTAGGGAAGAGATGCTAAGCCGGCAGTGAGAGCGCAGCTGAAGCCGGGCTTGAGGAAGCTGCTAAATGAAAACCAGAAGAAAGAAGAGAAGTGGCCAGAGGCCGGGACTTTGCTTGTGGGGAGAGGTCGGGGAGGTGGGTGGCTGGGGTGAGAAGGCAGTTTGGGGCTGAGCGGTGGAAGTGCGGCCCTCCCAAGCCGGGGGAGAGGGTGGAGGGACGGCCTTTCCCGGTGGCTGAAGTGGGCAGAGAAAGTTGAGGAGCAGAAGCCTAAACTGGGTGCACCCTCCCAGCACCCTGGGGGGCTGAGGCCGGAGTGGGTGCCGGGAAGAAGGCAGCCAAGGCAAAGGCCTGGGCTGAGGAGAAGGAGATTGGCAACGGTGCAGGGAAGCGGAGAGCGGTGACCCCTGCCTTACGCCTGCTCCGGGTGCTGGGGCGGGCGCTCAGTCCCGGGCGAGCGGCTCTCAGAGCTGGGGAGGATTGAGCCTGAGGAGCGGTCCTGGGATGCCCAGGCTGAGCAGCAGGCTTTTGCTCCTCAGAACGGAGCTGTCTCAAAGGAAGCTGCGAGGTGCAAACCCCAGGGGCTCCGCAGGAGTGGAGGCTGAGGCGCCCCCAGCTCCCGGGCACCCCTCTGCACACAGAGAGCTCCTGGGTCCCCCTTCGGCTGAGAACCCGCCTCCCCCACCTCCCCAGCCCCTCCCACCATGCAGGCCTGTCAGCTCCGCCAAATGCATCCACGCTTGTCTGCTCGCCCTGGGCCCCCTGTTCTCCTCAGCATGACGGGGTTGGGGGGTCCCCGACTTTGCTGTTGTCCTCTACAGCTCATGAAAACACATCAATCCAGTTTCTCTCTCACACGCCCTCCAGACCTTGCCCCGGCTGCACAGAACCGAGCTGCCCCTCCTCACGGGCCCTGCACGCTCTGCCCTGCCCTTCTCCCGCGCTCTCTCTCTCTCTCTCTCTCCCTCTCTCTCTCTCTCTCTCTCCCCCCTCTCTCGGCTGCAGCCTCCGGACCTTTCTGTTCTTCCCAGCCCGTCCCCTCCTCTCTGCTTTTGCCACACTGCATTCCCTTTGCCTGAAATGCTTTGCTCCCCAAGTCCTCCGCCCTCCTTCCTGCCATCCTGGTCTGGACCCCAGTTCCCCTTGAACCCTTGGAGAGGACTTGACTGACCGCTGTGTCAGAGAGCAGTTACCTGCTGCTCCCCACATCATCCAGTCTTATTTCCTCAAGCCACTGCCTGCCGCCCCTGCTGCCTGCCAGGAGCCTGGCACGTGGTTGGCCTCACTCGGTACTCAGTTCTTGTACTTGGTATTCAGTACTCAGTACTTGGTACTCAGTACATGCGGAGTGGGAGGAGGGATGGACAGAGAGGTGAAGCAGGGCAAAGGTCAACACAGCTTACATTTTGGGTCTGATTCAAGTTTGGGGTTAGGAATGGGGGATCCGTGGGTTTCCGGATTAACCCCACACAGGGTTGGTTTGGTGTCAAGGGTACATTTTATTGGGGGGATTTGTGGACTGGCCGTATTTAGATTTGAGGTTGGGGTTCCTGCCGGGGTTGAATTGAGCTGTGTTTGGGGTTGAGGTTACATCTGGATCTCATGTTGGCCTCGGTCGGTGCCCCAGGGATTTCACTGGTTTCTCCACGGAGACCACTTCGGGGACCGAGTCTCCCTGCATTTGGGCACAAGACTCCAGCCAGCAGCCTCCCACCCGGGGAAAGCCCCAGCGATGGCTGGCTCCGCTCCGCGAAAGAAACCGAACCTCACAACCTCTGAAACTGAGATTGAAACCAAGATTGCTCATCGCAGGGAGCCTCCTCCAGCACCCTGCACACTCCGTGACAGGAGCCCCAGCTGGCCTCGCCCTGACTTCCGCTGCCGCGTCTCCCCAGAGTCCTTGCCTTTCCCTTTTTGTCCCCTGATGTCCCAGGCTTCCTCTCTGACCTCAGCGCCCGCTCCCTGTTCTCCATCTCAGCGTTGTTGCAACACTGTCTTAGCCATAGAGAGGCCTCACCGGGTCTGTTAGTCCCCCTGCTGGCTGGCATGGTCAGAGAGGACCAAAGGAACAACAGAAATCAAGGCCACAGGGAGAGGAACACAGGGGTCAAAAGGGACACAGGCATAATGAGACCAGAAAGACTCCCAGCAGCACACACCTGTGATCTGAGCACATGGGAGGCTGAGACAGGAAGATCAGCAGTTCAAGGCCAGCCTGGGCTACATAGCAAGACCCGGTCTCCCCCCGCCCAAGAAGACATGATTGACCCAAATGGAGTAATTTGAAAGAGGCTCTTGTGCCTTCTTTCATCACATCCAGACAGCCACAGAGACCCACAGACTTCGCCTAGAAACGCCCTCCTCTCTTCCGCCTGCTGCCTCGGGTGTGGGCCTGGGACGAGGCCCTGCGTCCCCTTGCTGGTCATTATAAGCCCCTCCTGCCCGGTCTCCACGCTGCACTTCCCCCCAGCTCCTGAGCTCATTGTCTAACAGCCCCACCTGAGTGGTTCCTCTCTCACTTAATTCTTCTCTTTTCCTTCTTTTTCTCTTTCTCCCCGCAGTGATGGAGAAGGAGCCAGGGCCTCCCATAAGCTGGACGCCTCGGTCCAGGCGCTGCATCCCGGCCCTCCCTTAGCTTTTGGCAGTTCGCCATCATATTTGCAGTGAGATCCGCACTCTCTTCTTGGTGTGAAAGCCCTGCATTGCCCTCTCGGCTGTCCTCGGAGCAGGGCCTCTGCTCCTGCCCTGTGGACCCGCTGTGCACTGGCCCCCAGATCAGCTCCTCCTTCCACCTGTGGCCGCTCCAAGCCTCCCTGCATCTGTGAAGGCCAGGCCAGCTGCTGTGGCTTCCCGATGGGCGCCACCAGCCTTGTCACACTCTGTTGTCCCTGAGCTGCCTGAGGTCAGAGAACCACCTTCTGCACCTGCCTCCCCCAGTGCCGTGTGCTGGGTGACTGGCATGTGTTTGCGGAGTCCAAAGAGGATGGAGAGGCGAGATGACACCTGTAAGGCCTCAGAACAGCTCCCCAAGGTGCGGCCCCAGGCACGTGGAGGGCCTTGGACTAAAGGACACTGGGAGGCCTTGGGAGCCGCTTCCGCGCCAAGGTCTCTCTGACCTTCTCCTGCCTCTTACCCCTTTTCTCTCCAAAACAAGCAATCAGAACTAGAATTCCTTTTCCCCAAGACACAGCATGCACACTACAGCACAGCGACACTGAATAGACCTCGAAGCATTACCCTAACACCCACTCCCGCTGCACACCTTGCTGTGTCACAGCTGGCCGTGAAGAGACAGACCCCCCATCTGCCTCATGTGAGCAGCTGGAGGACCCTCTGTCTAGAGGTGTCCTGCGCCACACCCAGAAGGAAGAAAAGCTGTGGAGCTGAGGCCGAGAAGAAGCTGAATTGTCCCCGCTAAGTCCATGCGCCAGACCCTCCTGCCTGATCACCTTGCTACACCACACACCAGTTCATTCCTCATCAAGTTTGAGCGTAGCACAGACAGTGTGCTTCAGGCCCCTGGGCCTTTGTGCCTGCTTTGTCTTGCTTGCTCGTTCTGAAACAGTCTCAATATCTAGCCCAGGCTGGCCTCAAACTTGTGGTCTTCCTGTCTCAGCCTCCCATGTGCTGCGATTGCAGACATGCACCACCAAACCTGGCTTGGGTTTTCATTTCTGAAATCCCCTCTGTTACATAAAACCTTGATCAAATAAATCTGTTATGGTTTTCTGTGGTTAACCCGCCTCTTGTAGGAGTGTGGGCATGCGACCCATGAGGAATGAGGGGAGGCACCATCCAGCCTACAGAGTAAAAAGAACTAACAGCTAAGACTAGCAACACATGACAGGCAAAATTACCAGAACTCAAACAGAGGAGAAAAGAGGATGAGGGAGGGACCTGTGCATACCCAGAACGCTGGCCCCGTGGCCGCAGGAACCTTGTGGCTGAGAACAGCAGCCCGTGGGGGAGGGGCGGACCCGGGCTCTGTCAGCGCCAGCGCCGGGCCCAGCCCCTCTGCCGCCCTCCCTGAAACCAGCAATAGCACAAGGGTATTATCTGAAGCAGCCGGCTGGTGTTGTGGCATCTCCATCTTACAAAAAGTGAATAAAAGCACGTTTACAAACTTCGCTTTTTTAAAACCTGTAACTTAGAAGCTAAGCGAAAACCAATTTTATGTACAAGACTGTTCATATCTCAGGTAAGCTGACGCACACCTGTAATCCCAGCACTTGGGAGGCTGAGACAGGAGGATCACTGCAAGCTCAGGGCCAGGCTGGGCTACGAAAGTGAATTCAAGGCCAGCCTGAATTCATAGTGAAACTGTCTCAAAAAGACAAAAAGAAAGAAAGTTCATATCAATGTTTTTCATAAGCCAAAAATTGAAAACCAACCAAATGCCTATCTATCATCAATACGAGAGAGCACCAAAGCATATTGATAGAAGGGAACATTATATCGCAATAAAAAGTCTACCGACACAGGCAACCATGGAGATAAATCACACAAATACAAGGTTGATCAAAAAAGTTAAACACAACCAAGTACATTCTGTATGATTTCACTTAAATGAAACTGAAAAGCAGGAAGAGCTAACCCTTGTTGATAGAAGCCAGTAGGTGGCTGTTGTGGAGGTGTGGACCGAGAGAGGCCACCAGGAAACCCACTGGGGACCTGAAAGTGTGTGGAACTGGGTAACCACGCCGTGGTCACGTAGAGACAGACACCTCCACCGGCCACACACCCGAGCCGCAGGCCCCTTAGTGACACACTGTCTTAGTTGCTTTTCTCACTGCAGAGACAAAATACCTGACACCCAAAGGCAGAGGGAAAAGTGTTGTTTAGCTCATTCTGCCGAGGTTTCACCCATAATCACGGGCTCCGAGGCAGGGAGGCCTGGCGGGCAGGCAGCTAAGAGGAGAAACGCTTCACACAGGCAGAGAAGGTGACAAAACAAGCCAGGGAGGGAGCTTGACAGGGTCTTTCTGCCCCTTTTATCCTACACCCTCAATCCCAGTGCCCTTGAGTCCAGCACTGCACCATGACTCAATCCCTGATTCACACACGTTAGATCCAGCCGCCTCTGAAGAAGCCCCACCTATGACCGCATAGGCTTCGGGGGACATCAAGACACAAGCCACAACACACATCAATAAAGGAGAAACGTCTGGGGGCGCAGCTCAGCGGTGAGGTGCACGCTTAACATGTGCAAGGCCCTGGCTCAATCCCTAGCACCCACGAAGATGGAGGGGAGAGAAAGGTGGTCCTGCCTGACTTTATTTTTATTTTGTGTGTTGCTGAGGATTGAACCCAGGGCCTCGCACATCCCAGGCGAGAGTGCAGCCGTGGAGCTTCACCTGCAGCCCTGGGGGAGTGGGTAGGCTCTGCAGAGGCAACTTTGAGGAGAGTCCCTCGGGTGTCTGCTCCGCCATGGGTCACTGCTGGGAGCCCTCCCGTGTGGAATCCTGGAGCTCGCCTCGGGGAGGACCCTGGAAGTCTGATCTGGTGGGCCGTGGGGTGCACGGCACCCTTCCAGGATGGAGTGAGGCCTCTGTGTGCATGAGTGAGGAGTCACTCTGGGTGAGGGCGCAGAGCCACCTGCCGAGCCAGCACAGCCCGAGGAGTCTGCATGGAGCCCGCCAGGGGCTCTGTGGTGAGCTCCTTGATCTGAGCACACCAGGATGAGCACAGCTTCAGCCATCTGGGACCGGGCTGGGGTTCGAGAGAAGGAACTGGGCAGAGAGAAGCCTGTAACCCGCCAGGCGCGCAGAGCCGTTATGCATGAGGGCTCTTCAGGGAACCGCATTTCCAGGCCCTGCAGCCCAGCGGTTCCCCCTGAGACTCCCAGAATCGCAGGTCCCTTCCCTGGAAGGCCTGGGCCTGACCTCACTCCCCAGCTGGCCGGGCCCATGATTCCCCCGACCCCACTCCCTTTCCCAGAACTCAGTTGCCTGAAGCCCCGGCCTGCGGTTCTCTCCTAGGCCTCAGCCTTTCCTGCTTCGCTGAAACGGTAGCATCTTCTAAGCCCTGGGGGCTTCCCCAGGCCCCAGCCCCGACCTAGAACCCGCCCGCCGCCTGCCACGCTGTCACTGCCGCTTCCTCTATAAAGGGACCCGAGCGTCCCTCTGGGCCCAGGGGCCCCGCACAGCAGGTGAGACTCTCCTGCCCCATCTCCCTGGCCTCCTGGCACCTCTGTCCCACCCTGCAGTGTCCTGCCCCTCCGCTGGCCCAGCCCCGCCTGCCTCTCCCTGGGCCCAGGTGGGTTTGCTTTGGTTTGCTCCCCAGCTGGACCTCTTCATCTGTCAGTCTGTGTCTCTGTCGCTGGCCACAGTCTCTGATCCTGTGCCACCTCTCCCTGCCCCCTTCCTGCCTCTCTCTCTCCTCTGGCCCACCCCTCACCTTGGGGGTTGCTGCTGTGTCTCCTGGTCCCCTTCTCCGCTGTCACCGCAGGCAGGTGGGAGGCCCGTCTTCCGCCGTGCGCCCCGCCCCGCTCACGTCCTCTCCCTGCAGGCTCTCCCCATGTCACCACCTGGATGCCTCTACCTCATGAGGGTGCGTGGCGCCCCCCTCCTCTTCCTCCTGGGGCTGCTGCTGGCCCTGCAGCTGCCTGGGGCCCAGGTGAGGCAGCCGGAGAGTGGGGGCTGCTGGGGGGTGCCCAGCCCGACCTGGCCCCCTGGAGACTTCTCAACTCTCTCCTCCCCAGGGACTCCCCAGCGTCAGCCTCCCACCCTCGGCTGCCCAGACTGCCCGGAGGCATTTGGGCTATGGCTCCCTCAAACCTGCTGCTCACCTCATCGGTAAACGCCCCAACTCTCCTCCTGCCCCCCACCCAGGAACCCAAGTGTGCACCCCTCCCAATGTCCCTACACCAGAGACAGGGACCAATGGTCCCCACCCCCATTCTATCATCCCCTAGGAACTCAGCTGTCCAGGGCTGCCTCCTGGGGGTGGAGACCTCTGACCCTGACCCTTGACCCCGACCCTTGACCCCACCCCACCTTCACCCTGTGGCTTTTCCTAGGAGACCCCAGATCGAAGAACTGGCTGCGCTGGAGAGCAAACTCGGACCAGGGATTCCTCCTCAATGGCTTCTCTTTGAGCAACAATTCCCTCTTGGTCCCCACCAGTGGCCTGTACTTTGTCTACTCGCAGGTGGTTTTCTCAGGGAATAGCTACTCTCCCAAACCACTCTACCTGAGCCACGAGGTCCACGTCTTCACCTCCAGGTACTCCTTCCAACTGCCCCTGCTCAGCGCCCACAAGAACGTGGACCCGGGCCCAGAGGGACACTGGATGCGCTCCATGTACCAGGGGGCTGTGTTCCTGCTCACCAAGGGAGACCAGCTGTCCACCCACACAGAAGGCATCCCCTACCTCTTTGTCAGCCCCAGCAGCGTCTTCTTTGGGGCCTTTGCTCTTTAGAACTTGGAAAAACCCAAAAAGGGGAAACCTTTTGGATTTCAGGGCCCTCTCACCACTTTGCCCCCACACTGACCATTCCACGCTGACCACCTCACCTTTGCCCACCTCAGCAGCCTCAGGTCTCCCGACTCAAGTTCCCTGGAGCTTTGACAGCAGAAGCCCCCACCCAACCCCCCAACACCTGGAGCCGGTGGAGGGGCAGGGCAGGCCTAGACCCTGGACCCCGGACCCTGGACGGCTGAGGCAGGGCAGGAGGACTATTTATGAAGGGGACTTTAAGTTATTTATTTATGGAGCATGGAGAGGGGCCTCAGAGACAGCACTCGCCTAGAGAGCCGGGTTGGGTCTGGGCAGCTGAGGCTCTAGAAGGAAGCGAAAGGCTGAGTTGGCCTCCATCTTGCCGACACCCGTGAGGAGCCACCTGCACCCTCGATACAGCCAAATAAACCTTCCCTCTGAAACGCCGTCTGCTTGTGTCTGTCTGGGGCGGGAGAGACCTTGCTGGATCTCTCAGGGACGGAGGGGCTGTGGAAAGACCAGGGGAGAAGGGGCCAGGCAGCCTGACTGCTGCCGGGGGACAGAGAGGCGAAGGGAAAACGGGGCTGGAACCCAGGGAGTGGGGGGCTGAGGCCTCTGGGAGGCTGTGAGCAGGGGGCTCCCCGGGGCTTCCAGGCAGTGCATCCACATGGAGGGGCAGTGTGAGGAGCCTCTGGATCCAGTGGGTCTGGGACACAGTGGACAGCCGAGGACGCATGGCCACATGACAGGCCTCTGAGAGGCAGCAGCCTTATGAAAAAGCAGGGCCCTCAGAGTTCCTTGGAAACCAAGACTGAAAGCAGCAGTGTGAGGCCAGGTCAGAATGAAAGGAGAAGGTGGCCCTGTGGGGTCTGTGAATTCCCAGGGCCAATTTCACTCCCTCTGGGGCCGTCCCAGGCTTGTCCCCCACCCCCGGCCTTCTAGACTCCTGGTGTATGCAGCTGGTCTCAGCTGTCCATGCCCAGCTCCTTCCCTAGGGACCCACCCTGTGGTATCCTCCTCAGAGACTCCACTTTCTGTTTTGTTCTTGGTTTTTTTGTTGTTTTGTTTTGTTTTGTTGACACAGGTTCTCACTATGCAGTCCAGGCTGGTCTTGAACTCACTATGTAACCAGGAGTAGCTTGGAACACTCAAGGATCCTCCTGTCTCAGCCTCCCAAGTGCAGGGATCACAGGTGTTTAGCACCATGCCTGGCTGAGACTCCCTTTTCTGAAGCCCTTCCCATGCTACATTTTATCCTCCTGCGTGGAAATCGGAGGGAAACAGGTCTCCCAAAGAAACAGACAACACTGGGAGGTATGAGGAATGGGGGTCCCACTGCCAGGACCCTACAATTACAGTGGCAACTGCCCAAGAAACTCTCCTCAGCATCCGGGCGGGGAGGAAAGGAGGATCCTGGATGCCTGGGTCTCCCCAACTTTCCAAACCCCCACCCCCGTGTGGAGGAGAAACCGAGACAGAGGTGTCCGACCCACGACCGCTTCCTGCAGATGAGCTCATGGGTTTCTCCACCAAGGGAAGTTTTCCACTGGTTGAATGTGAGCTTCTCCCCGCCCTCCTCTGGCTGTGGGCTATAAAGGCAGCTGTCCCACAGCAGCCAGCAGAAGTTCCCTCTGCGAGGACACCAGGGACCGGCCAGGAGGGCGAGAAGCACCTCCAGACCTGGAAATAAGCCCAGACAATCCAGACAGGCGGGTTCGGTCCCTCTCACACACACCTCCCCAGACTCCAGAGGGCCCTCTGCGAAGGACGCCATGAGCACAGAAAGCATGATCCGGGACGTGGAGCTGGCCGAGGAGCTCCCCAAGAAGGCAGGGGGCCCCCAGGGCTCCAGGCGGTGCTGGTGCCTCAGCCTCTTCTCCTTCCTGCTGGTGGCGGGGGCCACCACGCTCTTCTGCCTGCTGCACTTCGGGATGATTGGCCCCCAGCGGGAAGAGGTGAGTCCCTGACGGCCTGCGCCCTGGCCCGGGGGAGAAGGACAGCGCGGGGTCGGGTAGGAAGGAGGTGTGCGGACAGGAGGGTCGGCGGAAGGTGAGGAGGCAGAAAGAGGCTGGGGAGGTGGGGAAGGCAAAGAGAGGCACAGCAGCCAACACGCTCTGAACAGCCGGGGAGTGAATGAATGAATGAATGAATGAGAAGATAAACCCACAGAGAGATGTGGGGAGAGATGCAGGATGCGGCAGGGGATGGGGAAGAGTAAATGATAAAGATGCCAGACAGAGATGTGGGAGATAGACACGAAGCGAGGGAGGGAGAGGCAGATAGCAGAGGGAGGAAGGCTGCCCAGCCCACACAGAGCACCGCTGGGCCGGTAGTGGGAGAGACGTGAATACACAGGCAAGCGATGAATCTGTGGGCGAATGGAGAGAGACGGGGAACAGGGCCGCGGAGCTCACGCGGGAAAAGCGGTTCCAATGCTAACGACCTTCTCCTTCTCCCCAGCAGTTCTCCAGTGGCCCCCCTTTCAAACCTCAGACACTCACACTCAGTAAGTTTCTCCAGCATCTCTCTCCTAATTCTGGGTTGGATTGGCATGGGTGGTCCTGGCATGGAAGCAGTGGGGGAAATTCAGAGTTTGGGGTTTCCAGGGAGAACAATGGAAATCCAAGCAGACATTTTCTGGCAAGTTCAAGGATCTCAACTTTTTCTCTCCTCTCTTCTCCACAGGATCAGCTTCTCAAGATGGGAATGACAAGCCGGTGGCGCATGTTGTAGGTAAGTTCTCTGAGCAGGGGCCTTGGGACAAAGGAGCAGGTGGGACTCGAAGAGCAGATGTGGGGCTGCTCTAGACCAAGGGCGACGGGCCTTGGAGATGGCGTGAGGGATGCACGGGGAGGGGAGAGGAATGGGGGCGCTTCAGGGGCTACAACCAAATGGGACGTGGGAAGACAGAAGAAACCGGAACTGGAAGTGGTGGGCAGAACTCGAGGGCCAGGATGTGGAGCGCGAACCAGCAGGGTCACGCTGACTTACTTCTGCCTCCCCCAGCAAACCAGCAAGCAGAGGAGGAGCTGCAGTGGCTGAGCAAGCGTGCCAATGCCCTGCTGGCCAACGGCATGGGCCTAAGCAACAACCAGCTGGTGGTGCCGTCGGACGGGCTGTACCTCATCTACTCCCAGGTCCTCTTCAAGGGCCAAGGCTGCCCCTCCTACCTGCTTCTCACCCACACCGTCAGCCGCTTAGCCGTCTCCTACCCGGACAAGGTCAACCTTCTCTCTGCCATCAAGAGTCCCTGCCAGAAGGAGACCCCAGAAGGGGCTGAGCACAAGCCCTGGTATGAGCCCATCTACCTGGGAGGGGTCTTCCAGCTGCAGAAGGGCGACCGACTGAGCGCCGAGGTCAACCTGCCTAAGTACCTTGACTTTGCCGATTCCGGGCAGATCTACTTTGGGGTCATTGCCCTGTGAGAGGGACAGACGTCTCTCCATCCCTTCCCCTCCCCCACCACAGCTCCTTCTGCCACTCAGTCCTTCGGATTCCCTCACCTTCTTCTAGTTCGGAAAGGGAATTAGGGGGTCAAGGCCAAAACCTGAGCTTGGAACTTGAAATGATACCACTGCTCAGAAACTCAGGGTGCAGGGAGGCGTGGTGTAGACCATGGGGTGCTCACTAACCACCAAGAACTAAACCGGGGCTTCCAGAACTCACTGGGACTCACAGTTTGGATCCCTGAATTCAACTTGGGGCATCTGGAATGTGAGGATCAGGAAGGTTCACAACACCCCTTGGCAAGACCTCACCTAGAACTTGACATGAGTGAACCTCAGGCCTTCCTCTCTGCAAATGCTTCCAGAACCTTCCCTGAGCTACAGAGCCCAACCCTTCCTCCCCACAGGGCCAAGCCCCTCTATTTATGATTGCATTTGTATTTATTATTTATTTATTATTTATTTATTTACTGATGATTGTATTTATTTGGAAGGTTAGAGTGTCCAGGGTCCATCATAGGAACAGCCTTGGGTCAGACATGTTTTCTGTGAAAACAGAATGAAATGTAGGCTGTTCCCACCTGGCCTCTCGGCCTCTGTACCTTCTTTTGCTTTTTTAAAAAACAAAGTATTTATCTAATACAGTGTCTTAATAATGCTGATTTGGTGACCAACTGTCGCTGCATCGCCGAAACTCTGCTCCCCAGGGGAGTCGTCTGTAATCGCCCTACTGGTCAGTGGCGAGAAATAAAGATTGCTTAGAAAAGAAACACGTTCTCTTGCATGGACTTCATTCTGTACCTGCCTCTCCCTGAGGGTGGCCGGCCACACACTGAAGAGCTCTAGTGGGCTTTCAATCTCTGGATAGTTAGTCTGCTGGAGCCCAGGGGTCCCTTCCTATCACAGTCCATTATCCTCCCTCCATCAGGAAACAGGAGCCAGACCTAACTACCTTTCCCTCAGGGCCCGGGAAGTTCCCACTCTGGGAATTCCAAATCCCTGTTGGGAAAGTACTGCAGTTCTTTCCGGCTATTGTGCCTTGAGAAAGCCAGGAGGAGCAACATTCTCAGGTGTCTGAATCACAGCCAAGGGACTTCCAGGGACTCAGGTGTCTGAGCTGCATATCCCTGGATCCCAGCCACCGCCCAACCCCATTCTAACTTTGCAGCTGAATGAGTCAACCTCAACTGCCGAGGAGGGCAGAATGCCCACCGGACAGGGCCATGGGAGGAGAGGAGCCCAGGCTACATCAGAGTCCAGCTTGGTGCCTGGCATGGTAGGCACTCAGTGAATTCTGCCTACTTCCTTATCCTGCAGCCAGCTGGCTCTCTCCTGTCCTCTCAGGGTAAACATCAAGAAACAAAAGAAAAATTTAGAAACACAAAGAATAGGAGTTGGGGGTTTAGCTCAGTGGAAGAGCACTTAACATAGAACATCCTGGGTTCCATCCCCAGCACTGCAAAAACAAACAAAACCCAAAAAACCTCAAGGGGTAAGATGTGGGTGAATGACCTAGTTATTATCTTGATGTCACTGATCGTTTTAGAGATGGATGAGGGGAGAGGTGTGAGCTAGGAAAGAGAAAAGCATTCCTGATAAAGAAAAAAATTACTAAAAGATAAATGCAAGGCCCTGGGTTTAATCCTCAGCAACACACACACACACACACACACACACACACACACACACACACCAGCCCCCGTGGCAGTTCCAGGGTACTTGACAGAACATTGTAAAGATTTTATTCCAGGTGATGGCCATTGGCACAGGGACAAGGCAGCTGGGAACAGAGACAGGGCTCGGTGAGAACTGATAGCCAAGGAAGGTGGGGGGTCAGGTGATGGACATGACTAAGAGGAGTGAAGAAACAGGAGTTAGGGGACCCTGGCTAAGATGTGACAGGGTGCTTGCTAAGAGGTAGCAGTAGTGATCAACCACAACTTGAAGTAGGATGGAAGATAAACCGGACCTGATATTGGAGGTGGCTGGATTTCAAGAGAGGGGTAGTGGTCTTTGCAGAACTGACTTCCCAGGCTTGTTTGCTAAAACTGGATTTGACAAGGAAGTGCACAAATAGAAACAGAAGACCCAGAAGCCCAGCTAAGGTTTGGTCAAGTAAAGATTCACTGCAACCCGACAACCCCATGGGACAGCTCCTCTGGACACAAAGTCAAAGAGGAGACACTGGGCCACTGGTCACACCTGTCACCCTAGCAGTTAGGAGGACAAGAGGATCACCAAGACGAAAGAAAGATCCAAGCCAAATACAGAGCCAGAAAAGGAGCCCAAAAGAAAGGAAGCCCATGGGGCACAGAAGTCAAGCTTCTCCTCAGGGTGGGTTGCCAGGCAGTGGAAAACCAACCGTGTGGTATGCTGCCAGGGTGGGGTGACCCGTTGCGGTGACCTAGATAGGGCCTCGGGTCCCCCTCTGCTTCCTCCAGCCTGGGCTGAAAGTGGGTCATGGCGTGGGGTAAGTCCTATCACTCACAGTTGCCCGCTCTGCGGAAGAAGACTTTCCATCCCTCCAGTCCTGCGGCCTCAGTTTCCCCCACCCCACCTGGTGTCTGCAGGGCCCACATGCTGCAGCCTCCTCCAGTGCCCCTCTAACCCCTGCGGCGGTTCCAAGAGAGTCTGCCAGGGGACAGTTGCTGGGCCTGCCAGCACCACACTGGGGCGCACACTGTGCCAATCTGAGCCTCGCCTTCCCCAGGACAACCCCCGTAGGGTGGGGCAGGAGCAGGGGAAAGGGGCCGTGCAGATCTGGAGGTGGGGAATGCAGCCCCGTGGCGCCCCGGGTCTGACCCGCGAGGGAGGGCTGGGTGGGTCAACTACCACCTCTGGGAGCAGAGGTTTTTGAGGGTCACCAGTGCCTTCTTGCACCAGGGAACAAACAGGAGACCAGTGAAGCCAGGCCGATCACGCCCCAGAAGGCCAGTCTTTATTCTCATGAGGCTCGGGAGCAGCTTCCAGACGGCGCCCCGCGGCTGCCACTGCCCCGGCTCGCGGCGCGGGGGCGCGGGCCTCAGCCCAGCATCACGGCCCCGAAGAAGGTCTTGCCCCGCCGGTAGTCCACCAGGTCCGGGTGGCTGATGTTCACGTACACCCTCTCGCCGCGCCGCAGCCGCACCAGCCCGCCGAAGCCCACGCTCGTGAACCAGAGCGGCGCGGCCCCGCGCCCCGCCGCCGGCCTCACGGTCTCGGCGCCCTCCAGCAGCGGCTCGGCCGCGCCGGGCCCGTAGGCGCCGCCCGCGCGCAACAGCGCCGAGCGCAGCGTGAGCGGCAGCCCCGGGCCGGGCGGGCCGGGCGGGCCGGCGGGGGGCGCGCGGCCGCGGAAGCCCACGTGGCAGTAGAGGAAGTAGAGCCCGTCCCGCGGCAGCGCCAGCCCGCGCGCGCCCGAGAACTGCGCGCCGCTGCGCAGGAACGCCTCCTCCTTGTGCGCCTCCCAGCCGAGCCCGCGGCCCTGCGTCCAGGCGCCTGCGGAGACAACGGGAGCGGGGCTGGGGCGCGGCCCGGGCGCCCCCTGGGGGCGAGGGGCAGGAAGGGAGCGCGGCGTCTTAGGGCGCGGCTGGGGGAGCCCTGGAATTTCGGGGCCCGGGGACCTCGCCGTGGGCGGCAGGCCTGGCCTCCGGCGCTGCAAACGCGAATCCCGTCTGCCCAGCGTTACCTATAAGGTGGGCGGCCGGGAGCACGGGGCTGGGGTCTGCGTCCGGCGCCTCCTCCCGCCGCTCCTGGAACCCTGCAGCCGGAGAAGAGTCCGTGCATGGGGCAGGGCGGCCGCCCACGCGTGCGCCCTGCCCCTCCCGGGACGGAGCCCAGGGTTGGGGAGCCTGGATTTCTGCAGGCGGAGGCGCGGGATTGCAGCGGGAGCCGGAGTCGCTGGGAGGCCGGAGGGCAGACGGGAGACGTCGTTCTTACCCAGTCCTTGCTGGGCCTGCGCTCCTGGGCCAGGGGTCTCCGTCACCTGCTGGGGGGAGGGAGGGTCACAGCGCCCGGAGCTCAGCTTCCGCTGATGCCACGCCCGCCCCTCCCAGCGCGGACCTGAGCCCCGGGCTCGGCGGTGAGACACATCGCCCTAGAAGGGCGAGCAAGGGAGGCCAGTGTACTTGGGCAAGAGACAGAGGCCAGTGTCGGCGAAGAGCAGACAGCCAGCCGGGAAGCGGGCTGGAGACACCGGGACACCGCGGGAAGACTGACATTTCTTCCACGGGGGACAGCCCGCCAGCTGAGCCAGGGAGACGGGAGGCCCCGGAAGTCAGGAGCGTCGCCAGGACCCGGCCCACGGGCCCTGCTGCAGCCACTCACCGGTCCTCCCTGCTCCTGCGGCACCAAGGCCAGCACTGCCAGGATGGTGACCGGCACCGCCAGCAGCAGGGTCACCAGTGCAGTGGCTCCTGCCACTGCCAGCAGGAGGCAGCCCCTCCCCCGGGGCCTCCTGTCCCGGCCCTGCAGCCCCAGGTCCCCCATGCAGACTCTGAAGCAGGGCCAGGATGAGGGGCTTTCATACCTCAGGGGTGGGGCCACCTCCTCCCTGTAGACCCACACACCTGGGTGGGACTTTCCGCACCCCCCTTCCTGCACCCCTCACCCGGCTTCCTGTTTACCCAGAGCTGCTGCGTTGGGGCAGCTGGATGCCTGGGTTCTCTGAACCGGGGAAGCAGTTGGGGTAGAGGCACATGCGCAGGGTAGAGCCAGAGGGGCCTTACAGACCGGCAGTCAGTGGAGAGTGAGACCAGGCCAGAGAGGGAAGGCAGTTTGCAGAAGGCTGTGCAGCACTGCTGGCTGTGTTGGTTGGTTGGTTGGTTGGTTTTTGTTTGTTGTCTTTTTGAGACAGAGTCTTGCTATGCAGTTAGGGCTGGCTTTGGGCTCACTTTGTAAACTAGGCTGGTCTCAAACTTGCACCGACTCTCCTGCCTCAGCCTCCCAAGTGCTGGAATTACAGGAGTGTGCCACCATAACCGGCTTGAGGCTGGCTGTATTAATGAGAGGATGCGGCTCGACGTTGTCTGCATTCTTCTGTACCCCAGAGTGGCAACTGGGGGTGTGGTGACACTGCCCTGAGGTCAAGGGCTGGAGTAGGAGGACTGCAGCTGGGGTCCTGAGGGAGGGGTGTCGTGTCCCCACCCTGAGCAGCCTCTTGCCTTTTCCTAGCTCACCCCAGAGCCCTGAGGGATAGGCAGAGTCGCTGAGGAAGGAGAAGTGGGGAGCTCTTGCTGCAGACAGGAGAGCCAGGAGGCGTACCCCACCCTCAGGGAGCCTCAGCCTGGAGGGAGCCCCATTCCTGAGTGCCTAGGAGCAGCAGAACAACATAGCGAGGACCGAATGAACTAAGAGGAAGGCAGCCTGGGAGGCCTGAGCGACTGTCCCAGGCACCTGCAGGTGGTCCCAGACCATGGGCCCTTCCTGGCGACAGACATCTCCGGGTAGTAATGATACAGATAGCACAGGGCAGGTGATGATCGCTGACCGACATACTTTCTCTGTAACCATTATCTTAATCCTGACAGAAGCCCTAGGAGGAAACTGAGGCACAGAGGCATGAAGAACTTGGGCTCAGGCTAAACTGGTGTTTAGGAGGCTGAGGTGTGGACTCCTTGGAGCTCAGGCATCAGCCTGGGTGACAACACAGCCAGACTAGGAATAAAGAGGAAGAGAAGAAATCGTGGGTGGGCTTGGAGATAGGTCAGTGGTGCAGCGCTGGCCCAGCGTGCATGACGCTCTGGCTCAGATCTCCTACAAACCTGAGTACTAACTTCAGATGTGTGCATTTCACACTATGTAAATTTTTGTCTTTCTTAGTCAAAAAAAGAAAGAAATGGAGAAGCAAATACTGAACTATAGGCAATGATTAGTGTGTTAAGGGGGTTTAGAGATGTCACAAATGTTTGCAGTTTTGAAAGATAAAACATGACATAAACTGGGTGTGGCAGCCCACGCCTATAGTTTCAGAACTCAGGAGGCTGAGGCGGGAGGATCACCTCCTCTAGTTTGAGGCCAGCCTCGATTACATAGTGAGGTGCAGGCCAGCCTGAACTACAAAATGAGATCCTGTCTCAAAAAAGCCCCCCATGAGTTGGGGATTTAGCTCAGTGGCATAAGCGCCTGCCTTGAAAGCACGTGGTTGTGAGTTCGATCCCCAGAACAACAACAACAAAAAAGACCTCCAAAATTAAAACTAGTAAATAGATGTGATAAATCAAATGTAGAAAAATATTAACTATAGACTCTGGGTAGTAGGGGGGCCAGGGATACAGCTCATCAGCACAGCACCTGTCTGGCAAATGTGAGGTCATGAATTGATTCCTGGTACCGAAATAATCTAGGTTGTGGGGATCCATTTGATGTATAACTTTCAATTTTTCTCTAAGTTGGAGTGGAACTTTTTAATAAGAAAATGTAAAAATGATCACACACTTAAATATTGTTTTGTGGACGGAACACTGAAGATGGGGTGGGACATGGCAGAAAAATCTGGAATTCAGAAAACACACTCTGACGCCTGGGACCCAGGTCCGGGTCCCTTTCGCCCTTTGCCTCCGGATGAGCTGCTCGGCCTTGTCTGTCCCCCCAGCACCTGCTCCCTCTGCACACAGGGCCCCGTGAGGCTTCGCCCAGGGCTCTCCGCAGGGCCTTGGCTTGCACATGCCTGGGCCCGTACTGAGCCCTCCATGGTGCCTCTGCTGCGGGAAGACCTCTGGGGGTCCACAGCTCTGCTGCAAATCCCACTCGGAGTCACCTTTGTGTCTTTCATGTACCATCAGGGCCTGGGGTGGGGCCAGCTGCCTCTCCTGCTTGTCAAGCGGCCGGTGGAGCAGCCTGCTGGGGCTAGCTGCAGACCGCCGGGGGGACTCATAGCCCAGGGACTCAAACGGAAGCTGTTGGAACCCCAGCCTTGCTGGGGCCTGGGAGGTGGGGATAGAGAGGTGATCCCACTGCTGTCCTGGGGCCTCTGGCCAGTTGAGTGTGCGCCCCTGCAGGCCACAGCTCTGGGTTATCAGAGTGAGCAGGAAACCCCGGGAGAGGGTAGGCTCGGAGGGGGAGGCACAGTATGGGTAGGGGGCACTGGAGGACTCCTCTGTGGGGCCTGTGAGCCTCTGCTCCCCAAGAAATGAAGAGGATCCACTTCTGGGCGGGCGTGGAGGTGCACACCTGTCATCGCAGCACTCTGGAAGGCTGAGGCAGGAGGATTTGAGTCCGAGGCCGGCCCAGGCTCCATAGTGAGTTTAAGGGCACCCTGGACTATAAAGGGAAAGAAAACCCCTTCATGGCAGCCATTGTTGATTTCCTATTATCCTGTTTGGAAGTTCTGTACCACTTTCACTGTTTTGTTTTGGTTGTTTTTATTCTGTTTTACTTTCTGAAGTTTTATTCTCTTTGAAATAAAAATTAAAAAAAATAGAGAATCCACTCTTGTCCTCTCGGCCCCCGCAGCCTGTGCAGTTCTGCCCTGCGCCAGCTTCTGCTTCCCTTCACACACCCCAGTGTCCCTCTCAAGCCCACGAGTCTGTCTCAAGCTGCTGTCAGGGGACCTCGCACTGGGGAAGATCAGCAGCCCCTCTTTGCCCTCAAACAGGAACCGGTGGTTGGAGGCAGGAAATGCCTGAGAGGAAGTCCCCAGCCCCAGGCTCCCCCCGCCCCACTTCTCCCCATCTGCCAAGTGGGCCCTGTGCTCCCGGCCTGTAGCTAAGGAGCACTGGACACCGTCCTCCCAGTCCCCCCAGGGTCCCCAGCCCCAGCCCTCCAGCTCCTCCTCCTCCTCCTGTTGCGCCCCTCTCACTGTGGCACCCAGAACTACCCAGGGCCAGAGAGGCCTCTCCTGATGACCCTGCCGGCTGGGGAGGCGTCTGGCCTTGAGCCCCAACCCTGTCACTTCCGGCTGGATATTTTTGTGAGAGTCTGGCCTCCAGGCTCGACCCCTCTTCTGGGAAATGGGCCCCTACACCCATCTGGGGTTGGTGACGGCATGTGCCCCAGTGCGGGGTTAGCACAGAGATGAGGCCCCTCTGCTGGGGCAGGGGAGCCCCAGAGGCCCCACAGACGAGGAACTTGGGCATGTGACTACCTCCGGCCACCAGGTTGAGCAGAAGGGGCTGGGCGAGGAGAGGTGACCTCCAGGCTGGCTCAGTCCCACCTGATGTCAGCTTGCAATGGGCAGTGAGTGTTGTTTGTCCCGTAAGTATGGGGCCCAGCCTTCTGCACAGGGAGGCCGCTGGGTGGTGGTGGGGGTCCCAGGGGAGAGGCGGGCTGTGGTCACAAGCAGGGCTCCCAGGAGCCCGGGGGAGGCCTGCGGGGCACTGCCGAGGGGAGCCGCCTCGGAGAGGGGCAAGTGTGTGAGGGGTGCAGGACTCTGAGCAGTGAGGTGGTGAGGCGAGGACAAGAACTCCCTGAGGACTGTCCTTTCCTGCCTCTGCCATCGTTGGGAAAGATGCCGGCAGCCAGCCTGGAGGAGGGGGAAGCTGAAGAGGGGCTGACCCTCTGATACCCTCTTTCCACAGTATGCTCCAAAGCTTTATGTATAGGGGGCCTGGTGCTGGGGGGGCTCCTGCTCCTGCTCCTCCTGGTCCTGGCCATCTGCCTGTGCCGGCTGAAACGGAGAGGTGAGCACCGGCCCGCCCGTCACCTGTCATCTGTCACCACGGCTCACCAGCCACACCAGGCCAGCACTGTCTGCGACCTATAACAGGGGCAGTGGGAGGTGCCCAGTCCCTGGGCCCCGTCCCAGCCACTCGGGCGAGGAAGGGAGCGCCAGCGGCAGGGCCTGGCTGTGGGGCACGCGGCTGGGGCCGGGCGGCCAGCGCTGGCCAGCGCTGACCCAGCTGTTCTTCCCTTGCAGTGAGGAAGCTGGAGAGCAGTGGGGTGAGTCCAGAGCGGGGGGCTGGGGACGCTGGGGCCGAGAGGAGGGGAGAGCAGGTGGGGGCCTGGGCATCGGGGACAAAATGACAGAGGCAGAAGGAAGGGATGAGAGAATGAGGAGCAAGGAGAAGGACGAGAGACAAATCGGTGAAAATGGAGGGAAAATGAGACAGAAATAAAAGAAGAATAAGACAATAAGAGTGGGAGTACAAAAAACGGTGCAAGTTCAAGGCCAGCCCGGGCTACAAAGCGAGCTCAAGGCCAGCCTGAACTGCATGGCGAGACCCTGGCTCAGAAAGACAAAAAAAAAAAAGGGAGGCAAAGTGAGAGGCAGTGAGAGGAGAGAGGGGCTTCAGAGGAAAAAAAGAGGTGAGTGTGGCACATACCAGTAATCCTGGCACTCTGGGAGGCTGAGGCAGGAGGGTGGGAAGTCTGAGCCCAGCCTGGATGACATAGTGAGATCCTGTGAAAGTGGCCAAGGACCAAGTACATAGCCCAGTGTGAAGGCCCCAGGTACAGCCTCCAGACAGAGAAAAGTGTGGGCCCCGAGGGGCTGGCACAGCCGGACGGCTGGGGTGGGGATGACGCAGGACGTCCCACCAGTGCCTCTGCTCACTCCCCAGGAGCAGGAGCTGCACTACGCCTCGCTGCAGTACCTGTCCAGGGAGGCCTGCAGCAGGGGCAGCAGTCACAGGGACACCACCAAGGAGGACACCAGCACCGACTACGCCTGCATCGCTGAGAAAAAGCCCACCTGAGCGCCGGGATGCCCCTCGCCCCTCACTTCTCAGTGCTCAGGGCCGCCCCGGGTTCCCCAGTAAAGACCGTGATCTTGCCACCTTCCTTGTCTGGTCAGGTCCCTGTCGAGCCCCATTCAAAGTGAACCCACAAAGCCTGAGAGGCGCCATGTCCCACCCACACTGAAGCCAGGCAGGGTCTTCCTGGGAGAAGAAGGGTGTTTGGGACCAGGATCCCCATGCCCTCTGCGCCTGGGGGAACAGGTAGGCGACAGGCTGACCAATCAGAGCTGGTCATCTGCTTCCCCGGCTGGGCCTCCACCTCCTGGGCCTGGGGGGGCAGTGGGCTGAGCTTCAGGGTGGTGGCCTGAGAGGGGCTGTCAACTGATTGCCACCACTGCCTCCTGGGACCTCTGCAGCTCAGGCTTGGCAGAAGGGAAAGTTCGAAGCTGGGGGAAGCCGGGCGTGGTGGCGCACTCCTGTAATCCCAGCATTCTGGAGGCTGAGGCAGGAGGATCCTTGCAAGTTTGAGACCAGCCTGGGCTACAAAGTGAATGCAAGTCCAACTTGAACTACATAGTGAGACTCTGTCTCAAAAAGACAAAAAAAAAAAAAAAAGAGCTAGGGGAAGCACACTTCTGACCCTGACACTCAGGAGGCTGAGACAGGAAGGTCACGTTGAGCTGCACAGTGAGTTCCAGACCAACCTGAACTCCACAGTAAGACCCTGTCTCAAAAAAACCCAACCAACAGAGCTGGCGAACTGGAGAGTAAAGAAAACACAGGAGACTCCAGCAGGAGGTAGCACCGAGGCAAGATTTACTGGGGTGTCTTGAAGAGGTCAGGGTCGCGGGGGAAGAAGTGCTGGGTTCACTTCTCAGAGGCCATGGTGGGAGCCGAGATGCTGCGGTGCTTCTGTGTCCCCTGGGGGCAGCGGCGACAGCGGCCTGGTGGGAGGGAGGTGGGAGGCTGGGCGCGCCCCGCCCGGGCTCCCGTGGAGTCCCCGCCCCGCCCCGCCCCACCGTCCTCACCTCCGCGCGGGAAGCACAGGGCGCCGCCCGCGGCCACGGCCAGGAAGCAGCCGGCGAAGAGCAGGGCGCGCAGCAGGAGCGCGGGGGCTGGGGCGCGGGGCTCGGCGGGAGCGCGGGCCTCGGGGTCCCCCGGCGCCCGGCCGCCGCCCACCAGCAGCCGGGTCCCGTTGCCCGTCCCCGCGCCCAGCCCCAGCACCTCCACCCTGCACACGTAGATGCCGGCGTCCGGGCGCCGGGCCTCGCGGATGCGCAGCTCGGCCTGGTGCTCGCCGAGGAAGCGCGCGGCGGCCAGGGGAGCCAGGCGGCCCTGGAACCCGGGCGTCCCGTTCTTCACCTCGTTGCCCGGGGCCACCGTGTCTCGGTACCACGTGACGAAGCCGATGGCCGGCCTGGCGCGGCTGGCGTTGAAGGAGCAGGGCAGGAGGGCAGGGTCGCCCTCGCGGGCGTGGACCTCGGGGACCTGGGACACCTGGAGGTCACAGGACGCTGTGGGCAGAGAGCAGAGCCTCGGGGACCTGCCGGCTACTCCTAGGAGAGGAGGCCTCCAGGGCACAGAGGGACAGGCACTGTTGTTTTGTTTTGTTTCTTTTTGATACAGGGTCTCACTGTGTGTTCCAGGCCGGCCCTGAGCTCACTGTGCAGCCCAGGCTGGCCTCCAACTCATGGCAGTCCTCCTGCCTCAGCCTCCCGAGTGCTGGGATTACAGGTCCGCACCGCCACAGCCGGCCAGCCGGGACAAGCACTTTGGGTGTCTCATTAAACCCTTTCCTCTGCCGACTGAATTTCTTAACATTGCTGATTAAATCATCTTTCAAATTCTTTCCCACGCGGACTCCCACCCTCGCCCTGTCCCCCGGCTCTCCAGCCGCCTGCACTAGCGATGTTGCTCTTTGGTTTATCCTGCCACTGGCCTTCCAGCTCAAGGCGGAGGTGGCTGCCCAGGTAACCGGCCCTGTTAGGTGGTTCTAGCTATTATTTCAGAACCCACAGTCTGTGCTGAACCACCCTTGCTTCTGTCTTCTGTGACAACATGAACTGAATTCTCAGGCGAAGACACACCTGCGGTTGGTTGCGAGCTCTGTTTAACGCATCCATATTAATGAATTAAACCAATTATTAAATTCTCTCCTTAGAGCCAGGCACAGTAGCACTTGTCTGCAGTCCCAGCACTTGGGAGGCTGAGGCAGGAAGATCACTACAAGTTGGAAGTCAGCTTGAGCTATACAGTGAGATTAAGGCCAACCTGAACTACATAGACCCTGTCTCCAAAATAAATAAACAAAATCTCTAATTGGGAATCTTTACCAGTCATTCTGTTTCTGTGATTTTCAAACTGGAGCACCTATGGGAATTACCCAGAATTACCTGAGGTGTCTGGCTTTTTTGTTGTTGCTGTTGTTGTTTTTTTGTTTTGGGGTTTGGGGGTTTTTTGAGCTGCAGGACTAAATTGCCCCTGGATTCAAGGACCCTCCCTGCCTTGGCCTTCTGAAGAGCTGGTGCATCTGTGCAGTGTTTGTTAAACAGACCTAGACGGCCCCCGGGGTCTGCTGAGGTCCTGGGCGTCCCTCCAACGCCCCTTTCCAGTGTCCCAGAGCTGGGTCTGAAGCCTGCAGTCTGAGAAGTCCTGCATTTACAAATTTACCTAAGACTCCTCAGTTAATTAAAATTGGCTTCACTAAAACATTATCTCAGACTTAATTAGGTTTCCCAAATTCCTAGTTATATATCTAGAGTCTAGCTAATCAGCCTAGCCTTAATAAGACTTTTTTTTGCCTTTTGGCTGTACTGGGATTGAACCTAGGGCCTTCACAGTAAGCAGTGTCCCAGCCCTTTACTTTTATTTTTTAAGACAGTCTCACTAAGTAGCTAAATAGGGCTCAAATTCGGATCTTCCTGCCTCAGCCTTCCAGAGTAATGGGATTGCTGGGCATGGTGGTGCACACCTGTAACCCCAGCACTCAGGAGGCTGAGGCTGGAGGGTCCATGCGACTGTGAGGCCAACCTGGGCTAAAAGTGAGTTCAAGGCCAGGCTGGACTGTGTAGTGAGTCCCTGTCTCAAAAAGAAAAACCACAAAAAGTGCTGGGATTACAGCCATGGACCACCACACCCAGCAAGACTTTTTCTTTTTTCCTTTCCTTTCTTTTTTTTTTAAATCTTTTGAGACAGGGTCTCACTGTGCAGTTCAAGCTGGCCTTGAACTCACTTTGTAGCCCAGGCTGGCCTCAAACTCACAGCGATCCTCTTGCCTCAGCCTCCTGAGTAGCAAGATTTCTTAAACATCAAATTAATACCCTTAAAAAAAAAATCCACCAGAATCTCGGTCCCTTCCTTTAACGCCATCTTCCCTCACAGCCCTTTTCCTGGTCCTCTCAATCCTGTCTCACCGGTAAGGGCGCTGGGGTGACCCGGCGGGATTGTGAACTGAAACCTTCCACTCTCCTCAGTGTTACAGGGGCGAGGACCCCACCGCTCCCCAACAGTGCTCAGCCCCCAGAGCCTGCTTCCTAGCGCCCAGAGCGCCCCCATGCCCCTCAGCACCCTGGGCAAACCCCGTCACCTGGATGGACTGAGATGAAGACGAGCAGCTGCAGCCAGGCCATGTCGGAGGTTGCTGCCGAGGGGACCGGGCTGACGGAGACAGGAAGCGGTGGCCTGGCCGGGGAGGGCTGTGGGGGGCCACCGTGTCTATTGGGCAGCATTGTTGGCCAAAGTGATATTGAAACCACATCTCCATTCTGCTGTGCCGCCAGGTAAACTGAAGGACGGTCGCCAGTGACAGGAACTCCAGCTGCATGCGGCTCCAGGAGAGGGTGGAAGGACCAGCCACTGTCCCCAGCAGGGCACCAGCAGGGACAGGCCGTAGCCTCCCAGGAGAGCCCGGACCCTGTGTCCCTGGCCAAGCACCTGGGCTGCCTGGGGCCTTGGGCATCAGGGGTTCTTCGCTCACCCCCCCCCAGGAGAGAGGATGCTACTGGCAGAGAGACCAGGGGGCTCTGCATTCCGGGACAGCTGGGGGTGTAGACCTCAGGGCAGCTGCGCCAGCCCGAGTGGGGGACGGGGAAAGCTGGTGGGCAGGCGCGACCAGGATGTGGTTCTGCCAGCTTCCAAAGTTCAAGAAGAGCTTTACCCAGAAGAAACCTGGGGCTGCCACAGCCCCAGCGCCTGCTCCCCTCCCCTGCTGGGCCCTGCTCCGCAGCCTGGTGAGGGCTGATGGGCGGTGGGCGCGGAAGGTGTTTGCATCTCGACTTGGATGGTTTGGCAGAGGGCTGAGCGCGGTGCTGGAGGAGTTTGGACCCACTTGGATGTAGATCTCCACGAAGGGATTCCACTCCTGGGAGCTCTGCTTTCTCCGGCCCTCCCCCGTGGCTTACCAGAAACCACTCACTTGGTACTTTTTTTTCTTCTTCTTCTTCTTTTTTGAGACAGGGTCTCACTATGCAGTTCTAACTGGGTCTTGAGCTCACTTTGTAGCCCAGGCTGGTCTCAAACCCGCAACGATCCTCCTGCCTCAACCTCCCGAGTGGTGGATTACACCACGCCCAGCCTCATTGGTACATTTTAGAGACACATAATGATCGCATTCATTGTGGAGAATTTGCACCTGTACATGATATAACTTGATTCTTTTTTCCCCATTCTTCTTCCTTCCCTTCAACCCCTCCTCTCCTTCCCATATACAAAAGCTTTATTGCTCTCAGTGGAAAGCCACCCAGCTATAACGTGGAATCATCTCAAGGCTCCTGTAAGAAAATGGACACAACTGGAAATCACGTTCATGGCCAAAACAGTTCCAACTCATACGTCTGAACCCTAGCATAAGAAACAGAAGGAGTTAATGGGATCCAAAAGCAAAATAGCTAATGTAAGAGCAAAGTGGAGGAAATACCTGGGAGAGAAAGGTGGCAACTACTATTAATTTCTTATTGTCTTATCTTTTTTATTTTTTGCAGTACTGGGGATCAAACTCACAACCTCGTGCTTGCCAAGCAGGAGTTTACCCACTGAGCTAAATCCCCAGCCCTATTGTCTTATCTTAAACTCTCACATTGTTCACAGGATTTTCTTAGGTTTGGCTTTGTTGTGTTGTTTTGTTAGATTCTATGTTGTCAGATGGCAGGAGCAGCTATTTTGAATATAATGGGATGCATTATGGTAACCATGGCTTCCTATTATATTGCTGTGAAGTCTTATAATGCTTTCATTCGTTTGGTTTTATTCTGTTTTGATTTTATCATGTGCAAGGATATGAACAGCTATTTTGAAGAAAACAAGACATTACGGTAGCCAACCTCTCCAGCTCTCCTTTCTATGCTAGAAATGGTCCTCAGGTGGGCCCTCTACGCTCAGCACCACGCTGACTCAGTTCAGCTGGTGTTCAATTGACCACCAGTTACCGACCCACCACATCCACTGTATAAAAAACACACATCTTTTTTATTCGTCCAGCAGTTGATGAGGATCCGGGCTGTTTCCAAGAACTGGCTACTACAGACTGTGCTGCTATAACCCCGCGTGCGCCTGTGTCACTGACCACTTATCTTAGCCCTGAACAGCATCCACTGAGCTACAGCGCGCCCATCCTGTATATTTGGCAGATGTAAATGAAAGACATCACACTACCCATAACTCCAGGGATGTCTGGATATGTCCACAGGGATAGTGCAAGAACACCCCGCACACCCCTGTGCGTATCACACAGCACCCAGAAAAGCATCAGGACCTCGGACAAGTGCCCACCCTCGCCACAGGCTTTCTGCTGGCTCTTTTCAAAGGAACGCAAATGGTTTTCTTTGTGCCTCTTTCTAGCTCCATGTGTTCTGCAATACCTGCGCAGCCTTTCCACTTCCTACCACTGCCCTACTGGCTCTAAGCTCTCTTCTGGAGGAGCAGTAATCTCCGGGTTAAGAACGCTGGCCTGGCCCGGTGGTGGTGCACGCCTGTCATCCCAGCACTCAGGGGGCTGAGGCAGGAGGATCACCTTGAGAGTCCGAGGCCAGCCTGGGCTACACAAGAACAAAAAAGAAAAAGAAACAGCAAGCTGGCTGGGAGTCAGGCCGGCTTCAGAGGCCAGGTCTCTCACAAACTAATTATCATTTAACTTCCCTAGGTCACCCGGACAGGCTCAGTCGCCCCGGCTGGGGAGAAGAGCGAGAGGGTGCGGAGCAGAGCCAGGGCGGGGCGAGGCTGCCCTCTGCCGGTCACGGAGCGCGCGGGCACCAGGGTGGCTTCTGCTCGGTCCTCTCGGCCTCCTTCTCCGCCTCCTCCTAACACTCCATCCGCCCGCTCGGCTCGGCGGGGATGGTAGGAGAACAGTGTCCCTCCCACTTCGGTTTGGGGAGGAGCCGCCCCCGCCGCCGGCACGCGGAAGGGGCCCCGGCCCGAGGTGGGTCTGCGCCCTCTCCTGGCCCGCCCTGGGCACCGGTGTGGGAGTCGTCGGCCTGCGGTAGGGTCCTGGTTATCATTCACACATCTGCAAAGCCTGAGCCAGATGTGGAGATTCCAGACCCTGCCGACCCAGGAGCTCGGATTCCAAGATCCTCTGCTCCTCCCGGTTCTGGGTCAGGGTGGCCAGGCCCTGCGCTTGAACTCGAGCCCGGCACAGTGGGATCCCTCTCTCCCTGCCTGTCTTCGCCAGACAAGGCCTCCTCGAGTAGGAAGCGTGGAGTCTGAGGCTGGTACTGGGGCTGCTTCCTTAGGTCCATCTCTAGTGAGTCCTGGCCAAGTGTGGCCTAAAGGACCCCACTCAGTACCTCCAAGACCCCAGGGAACTTTACCCTGCGGGACAGGAGCACCTAGGGGACCAGCTCAGTGGGCAGGAGGAGGGATTTTTCAAAAGAAACTTCCCACACGTGGCTCAGGAGGACAGGTGGCAAATAGAAACCTTCAGAGCCAGGCATGGTGATGCACACCTGTAATAACTCCAGAGCTCCAGGACGCTGAGGCAGGAGGGCTGCAAGTTCAAGCCCAGCCTGGTCAGTTTAGTAATTTAGCAAGATTCTGTCTCAAAACAAAACAAAACAAGAAGGGCAGAGGGCGTAGTTCTGTGCAGTGACCTGGGGGAGCAAGACCCTAAAGTAAATTCGCACTGGGGCTGGAGAGTTTCTTGAGCAGCCGGCAGTGGGCCAGCTGGTGGTGATGGGGTGAGACATGGGTGGCTTCTCCTCTCACCAGTTAATGACGCTTCCGGCATCAGATTACAGCTTCTTCTCTGAGGTTTAAGGTTCACAGCTCCGGACGCCACCGGCCTTAGGGCTCACCTCACTTCTGGGAACGTCTAACTTCCTCACACTGGTCTGGTGAGTTGCACCCCAGACCCAAGGTCGTCTTTTAGTGTTTTTTTTTTTTTTTTTTTTTTTTGGACATACTGCTAATTGCTAAATTGCCCAGGCTAAGTTCAAACTTGTAACTCCCTTGTCGATCCCGAGTGACTGAGATTTCGGGACTGTCCTAACCCACCTGCCTCACCTAAGTGACATTCTGAACACTGAGATATAATTATGTATAGTAGCTTCTCTCAGACAGAAGCTTTCTTTCTCTCAATATATTCTGCTCTTAAAAAATAATTATATACAGTAAAATACACAGATCTCAAGACTACAGTTTGATGACACTTGGCAATTGCATACACCCCCCAATACATATGCCCATGTGATGATACTACACTTCCCACACTCCAGAAAATCCTACATGGTCATTCTGGTCAATCCCTCTCCCTTAGGGCCGGAGACATAGCTCAGTGGCACAACCCCTGCCTGGCAGGCATGAGGTCATGAGTTCAATTCCCAGTACCAAAAAACAAAAAAATCCCTCTCTCCTACCAGAAGTGACCATTGATTTATATCCTTATAAGAATTTAGCTGAAGCCAGGGATTTAGCTCAGCGGCAAAAGCACTTGCCTGCCAAGCACGAGGTTGTGAGTTTGATCCCCAGTACCAGAAAAAAAAAAAAAAAAGAATTCAGCTGGGCATGGTGGCGCATGCCTATAATTACAGCACTAGGGAGGCTGAGGCAGGCAGGTCACTGCAAGTTCAAGGCCAGCCTGAACTATACTGAAAGACCCTTTCTCGAAAACAAAAAAAATTCAAAATGGGCATGGTGGTGCATGTCTATAATCTCAGCATTCAGAGACTGAGGCAAGAGGGTCACCACAACTCGAAGGCCAGCCTGGGCTACATAATGAGTTGGAGGTCAGTTTAAACCACACAGAAAAACCCTGTCTCAAGAAATAAAAAAGAAGCCGGGCACGGTGATGTACACCTATAATCCCAGCACTCCAGAAGCTGAGGCAGGAGGATGGTTGTGAGTTTGAGACCAGCCTGGGTTACAAAGTATGTACAGGGCCAGTCTGACCTGCAAAATGAGACCTTGTCTCAAAAAGACATAAAAAAAGAAAAAAGTTTAATCTATTTTTGAACTTCACATCAATGGAATTATATAGTATATACTTTCCTTTCTTTTTAAGGTACTGGGGATTGGATCTCAGGAGTACTAAGCTACATCTTTAATCCTTTTTATCTTGAGATAAATTCCCCAGGACGGGCTTGAATTTGTGACCCTCCTGTCTCAGCCTCCTGGGTAGCTGGGATTACAGGCATGTTCTACCTACCATGCCAATCCTCAGTATGGACTAGTATTTCTTTCTTTTTTTCTTTTTTATCAGTACCAGGCATTGAACTCATGCCTGCTTGTTTGTAAGCCAGGCGTTTATGCCGCTGAGCTAAATCCCCAGACCCCTGGACTAGTATTTCTGTCTGCTCATTTGGCTTAAAGCCTATAGGAGTTGTCCATGCTTTTGCAGGTATCCGTGATTTGTTTCTCTTTATTGCTGACTGGTCCTTTTTTTTTTTTTTTTTTTGTCTTTTTTGAGACAGGGTCTCGCTATGCAGTTCAGGCTGGCCTTGAGCTCACTTTGTAGCCCAGGCTGTTCTTGAACTCACAACGATCCTCCTGCCTCAGTCTCCTGAGTGCTGGGATTACAGGCGTGAGCCACCATGCCCGGCTTGACTGGTCCTTCTTTGTATAAATGTGATTTTCGAGACTGCCCAAGCCTGGCCCCTTCATGGCCCCAGCATGGTGCTCACAGATGCTGCAGGCCGGACGGGGAAAGTCTGTCTTCAGTGAGCCCATCTCCCAGCCTCAAAGGCTTGGTGGCCCTGGTCACCTTTGTTCCCTCCAGGGCCTAGGCTGGGCTCCCAGGAGAGGAAAGCCCTGAGGGGTGGATGCACAGAGGACGAAGGTGCCCCTGCGATGACGTGACCAGTCCCTCCCCAATGCCTGGCAGAGACCAGAACAAGCAGTGCGGTGACTGGCTGCCTGCATGGTGAGGGAAGCAGGCAACCCTTGCAAGGGTGGGAGACATGTGCTTGAGGGGCCGTGGTGCTCCAGGGCCCAACCACAGGGGACAGACAGGGATAGCAGCCTCCGTGAACAAGGAGCTGGAGAGAGAATTTCTGAAGAACTTATAATGGTTGTTCAAGAAATGAAAAATTACCTGCCAGCGGAGAGCCACAGCAAAGCAAACCCTCAGATGCCCTCGCTCTGCCCTTCCCCGCGTACAGGCAGACTGCGAACTTTTCCACACTCGCGGCGGCAGCAGTGCGTGACCGCGACACACGCGACCACGTTCGGGACCGAGGGGCCACCAGACACACTTCCTACAGCACAGGGACCCTTCTGGCGGTGTTTTCATTTCTACCCAGAAAAATTAGTGCATGTTTCTTTTTGTTGTTGTTGCTTATTTTTTTCTTTTTGGTACCAGGGATCGAACTCATGACCTCACACTCCCCAGGCAGGTGCTTACACCACTGAGCTAAATCCCCAGCTTGTTGTTTAATTTTAAAGAGAATAAAATCAAGCAAAATAAAACAGAATAAAGCCAATCAAAACAAAACAATGAAAGAGATACAGGACTTCAAAATAAAAGAATAGGAAATCAATAATGGCTACCATAGTATATCCTGTTATCTTTGAAACAGCTGCCCATACCATTGGGTACAATACAATTAAAATAGAATAAAACCAAACCAAACCAAACAATGAAAACAATACAGGACTTTAAAACAAGATGATAGGGAATTAACGATGGCCACCACCTTCAGGAGACCCCCATAATTGCTATAATGCACAGTGTCATCCTCTGAATAGATGCTCAGACTACCAGCTTGAAGCCGGCAAAGTCAATCAAACACTAAACACTGCAAGCATTAAGCTGTTTTTCATTTTCTTTTTAGGTCAGTAGCTATCACCTCAGCCTGTGTTTCTCTGGGTCACCCTGTTGCTTCGGGACAGAGGGTAGCTCTTCTTGTCTCCCAGAAGGAATTTTTGGAGACCTTTCCTTTGCTTACCTGCTTGGCCCTCAAGATGGGAGGCTTTTTTTGTTGTTGTTATTTTTGAGACAGAGTCTCGCTATGCAGTTCAGGCTGGCCTTGAGTTTACTTTGTAGCCCAGGCTGGTCTCGAACTCGCAACGATCCTCCTGCCTCAGCCTCCCGAGTGCTGGGATTACAGGCGTGAGCCACCACACCACGCCTGGCAAGATGGGAGGCGTTTGTTCCAAAATCGCTGCCCAAGCTCAGCTTCCCTTCTGGAACGACTGGACCCAGGGCACATCCCAATATGATCATGGAGTGAGGTCCTCTTTCTGCAGGACCTATGGAGAAGAGGCAGAGCAGGGGAAATGTGACCCCCGTCACCCCCTATTTGATTCATGGTCACAGCTCTGCCCACCCAGAACTGGATTTTTGCCATCTAGCACTGGTTGAGAAGATCCATTCTGGGCACGAAGCTCCTTGAATCCCAGGGGTCAAAGAGTTTTTTCCACAACACACACCCTGGGCTGTGTTTCTCTTCACGTAGATGAAAGCCATGGCTTTGCTGGGTCACCTACCACGGGATCGGATCAAAATGTCAGCCCCAACACTGGCGCTCAGAAGGTGACCCTCTGACAGTTGCCATACGGGAAGAACTCGGAACATGCAGGCCATCCCCGCTTTGAACACTCACCTGTTGGATTCTGTGCTCAAAACAGAGACCTCAGCATACCAGATTCTAGTTGGTCCAGCTTTGTGAACCCCTCCCTGCAGCTAGAAGGTTCCTTTTTATAAAATATGAAGGAGCCCAAATGAAGATGCTTTGCTACCAAAATAAAAAAGATTCACAATAATGACAAAGACATAACAATTACAAGAACAAATTCAGCTGGGCATGGTGGCTCACGCCTGTAATCTCAGCACTCTGGAGGCTGAGACAGGAGGATCACTGAGTTCTGTGGCCTCAGGAAGCAGTGGTGGCCACTCAACTGAGGCCCGCAATGATGGTGAGCAATCTCGGGTGGACAGCGGAAGGAGGCCGGACATAGCCCAGGGCTGGAGGGTACCTGAGCTGATGCCTGAGTGTGTCTTGACAACTTTCTAGGGACCTGGGAGGCTGAAGAAGATGGAGAAAGGCTGGAGAGCCCAGGTAGCAGCAGTTTTCTCAGGGATGGGAGGAGCTGGCCAAGGCGCAGTTCGATTTTCCCAAACCGAACACTGCAGCACCTTCTCTCCAATCCCGATGCACTGAGCCACCAGCGAGGCTCCTTCCCTGGGGAACTGAGCTCCCAGGAGCCCGTGCCCCCTAGAGGTGAGAGCGAGGCAGAGCCCAACCTCAGATGCCACTGGAAGCACATTCGGATTAGGAGCCCTGAACCTGAGCCTCGTTCTTCCCCACAAGCGCACATGCAGGAATCCAGCTGTGGTCACAGATGTCTCCCCACGGCTCCAGTAAATGAGCTGCATTCACCTGGGCTGCGCCCCACTTGGTGCCCCCCCCCACCGCCTGCCATAAGACAATGAGACATTGGTTTCCACAGGAAACGTCTAGTTTTCCAAGACCTTTGTTTTTTGGGGCTTTTTCGTGTGTGTGTGTGTGTGTGTGTGTGTGTGTGTGTGTGTCTGGTACTGGGAATCGAACTCAGGACCTCACGCTTGCCAGGCAGGCGCTGCCGCCCCACTGAGCCATGTCCCAGCCCCAAGCCCTTTGTTCTTGTGGACGCGCTTCGTTTTGACTTTTCACTGTTCACTGAAACTCCAAAAGCCGTTCCTTGAAAATCTGCCAACACAAGAGGCCTGTTCTTTGGAGAATTTCAACCAGCATTGCACATGAGATGTTGACCAGTAATATTTTCTTTTTAACATTTTTGGCTTTAAAATAATTATTTTAAGTTTATCATGAAGGTTAATACTGTCCTCAATGCTTATGTGTTTGAATATGCAGCCTTAGCACACTGTTCATTCTCTTTCTTTTCTTCACTGCATTTACCCGAGAGGTGCCCTGTGCTGAGTGGAGGTTCCATGAGCACGGCCCTCGGCTTGCCTAGGAACGGGGGTAAGAGTTTGGGGACTGGACATCGGAAAGGAGCTCAGTGACCAAGGCCTTGGGGACCTTGGGGACCGGCAAGTCAGGGCTCTGTGCCGCCCAGGGTTGAGCCCTTCAGGAAGAAAATGTGACTTGCTGGCAGCTCATTTTGGAGCCCTTTCCTGGCCTGGTGCAGGAAACCCACACCCATGCAGATCACAGTAGGGAGATAGAAAAAAGCCAAGGGTACAGCAGCCTTGTAGTTTTTTTATGACCTGCAACAAACTAACCTATTTTTCCTTTCTTTACTTTTTTTTTTTTTTTTTTGCTTTGTTTTGCTTTAGGAAAACACTTCTTTTTAGGTTTTTTTTTTTTTTTTTTTTTGGTACCAGGGATTCAACTCACAACCTCGTGCCTGCTAGGCAGGCACTTAAGCCACTGAGCTAAATCCCCAGCCCCTTGTTATTTTTTGAGACAAGTTCTTGCTGTGTATTTCAGGCTGACTTTGAACTCACTGTGAATCCCAGACTGGCTTCAAGCTCACAGCGACCCTCCTGCCTCAGCCTGAGTGCTGGGATTACAGACATGCACCACCATACCTGGTTTTCCTTTGAAGTTTTATAGCTTTGTAAAAAATAAATATATCAGAAAAAGCCAGGCATGGTGGCTCATGCCTATAATCCCAGCACTTGGGAAGCTGAAGCAGGAGAATCATTTGCAAGTTCAAGACCAGCCTGGGCTACAAAGTGAGCCCAAGGCCAGCCTGAACTGCATAGTGAGACCCTGTTTCAAAAAGACAAAAAAAAAAAAAAAAAAAGAATGCCTGACTCAGACCAAGAGTTTAGTTCAGTGACACAAGTGCCTACCTGGCAAGCAAGAGGTCCTGAGTTCAATTCCCAGTACCAAAAATAAATAAATAAAATCTTCTAATGATTAGGAAAATTGAACTTGTTAACCCCTATGACTGCTAGAGCCTGATACTCCAGCCCTCTATCTCAGATCTCTTTCTAAAGTAGTGGTTTTCTGGATTCTATCTTATGGGCTCCATATCATTTTTAAATGCTGCCTTTGATCATTCCTGAAATTTTCTAATATTAATTCCATGCAAATATTCCTATTTTATGAATAGAAACTCTCATATTCTTTTCCATCCTGAGAACTCAATGATTTTTTTCCTTTTTTTTTTTTTTTTTTTGGAGACAGGGTCTCACTATGCATTTCAGGCTGGACTTGAGCTTACTTTGTAGCCCATTCTGGTCTCAAACTTGTAACAATCCTCCTGCCTCAGCCTCCTGAGTGCTGGCATTACAGGCGTGTGCCACCACACCTGGCTGGGGTCAATGATTTTTGAGGCCTTCTTTGTGTGTTGGTCAAGTCCTGTTATATTTTTCTCTTTGGTGAAAAATCAAAATAAAATTAATCAGCCTGATGATCTTCTATAATAATAAGGTTTTTTTTTTTTTCTTTTTGAGACAGGGTCTCTCTATGCAGTTCAGGCTGGCCTTGAGCTCACTCTGTAGCCCAGGCTGGTCTTGAACTCAACAATCCTCCTGCCTCAGCCTCCCCAGTGCTGGGATTACAGGCGTGAGCCACCTCACCTGGCAATAAGAAGGTTTTTAGTTTCTTTTTTTTTTTTTTGGTGCTGGGGCTTGAACTCACAACCTAGCGCTTGCCAGGCAGATGCTTATGCCACTGAGCTAAATCCCTGGCAGGTTTTTAGTCTCCGTAAAGAGAAAATAATGCCTGCGACATCTTGCATTCATGCCTGCGTATTTCCAATCCTACTTTCTTTTATGATATAAGACCTTCTTTCCCATTGTTCCTGAATATTTGCTTTAGCTAAAATTGCTCATCCCTTTGCCTTAGTACACATTTATGAGGTATATTTAATGTTAGGCTTGATTTGAAATTGACGCTGGCTGTGAACAGATCTTTAAACCCACATGAGGTCCCTCTCGGCTTTCGGACACAAGGGAGACACGGTACTCGGAGCCGTTCAGGCCGCGGCGCGGGCGGAAGGGGTGTGTGGCGGCCTCACCCGACCCAAACTTTTCCTATTACTGTCCGGAGAAATTAGAACTCAAAGTGTACAGCACAGGCCTCAATGTTTACATAAATGTTACTCCACAAGCTTTATTTTCTTGGGTCTGAGGTTAAGATCTACCGAAAGTAAGATTCTGCATGGTGTTGGGATTTAGCTCAGCGGCACAAGCGCCTCCCTGGCAAGCATGAGGTCGTGAGTTTGATCGCTGGTACCAAAAAAAAAAGATTCTGCATGGATGGGACAGTTTTGTAATGAAGCGGAACTTCCTTATGACTCCTAAGGTGAATTTAATCCAGGTTGAAAACCTGTCCCAATTGCATGTATGTCAATTTGTTTTTCGATGGTTATTAATATTTTTATTTTTATTTATTTATTTATTTTTTTTGCAGTACCGGGGATCAAACTCAGGACCTCACGCTTGCCATACAGGCGCTTATGCCACTGAGCTAAATCCCCGGCTAATATTTTTATTGAGTATTTTTTTTTTTTGGTACCAGGGATTGAACTCATAACCTTGTGCTTGCCAGGCAGGCACTTGTGCTGCTGAGCTAAATCTCTGGCCCTGCATATCTTTTTAAAGTAAAAGCAAAGAAACAAAATGCACATGTAAACTTTAAAAACTGTGATTCATATTTGTTGTTATCTGTTACTTTATGATGCACAATGGAAAACGGCAGCCCACACACAGCACTATCTTCCCCTTACTGTCCTCCATACATGTCCATCACCTTTATGTACTTCTTTATTTTTATTGTCTCTCTTCCCCAATTAGCCTTATCTTGAGGACAAGGGTATCTATTTGTTTGTTTCATCAGGCCTAGCAGCATTCCTGGCATACATTAAGTATTCAAGAAATGCTTGTGTCTGTTGGCCAAACATAGTAGCTCATGCTTGTAATCCCAGCACTTAGGAGGCTGAGTCAGGAGGATCCTTGCAAATTTGAGACCAGCCTGGGCTACAAAGTGAGCTCAAGGCCAGCCTGAACTGCATAGAAAGACCCCTGTCTCAAAAAGACCAAAAAAAAAAACAAAAAACCCACAAACAAACGAAAATGAGAATTTGCTGCCCAAACAGGAGCACAGAGAAGTGGCTGCCCCCAAGCCCTGAGCTGGGAGCCAGGTTGCTGCACTGTGCAGGGCACGGCTGCTATAAAAGGAAGTTGGGAAGTTAGAGTCCACCCCACTGTCCCCCTCCATCTAGGTCAAGGAGAGGGGAGCAGAAGTAAAAGCTCTGAGCTGCAGACGGAGAAACATTCTGGGGGGGGTGGCATCCCGGGCAGGGTCCCAGAAGGAGGACAGCACCCTGGGGTGCTCTGTGCTGGCCACCCCCAAGCAAAGAGCCAGGGTGGCCACAGGGTTAAGGCTGTGGCAGGGCACTGGTCAGGCTGAACCCACAGGGACCAGTGTACAGAGAGCACACTTGCAACCCCCCCACACACACACTTACACAAGTGCACACACACAGAGACAATGTCCACCTCACTGCTGTCTCACTGCTTCCAATTCTTCCAAAGAATCTCCTTCATTTCCCTAGCCGGGCGTGGTGGCGCATGCCTGTAATCCCAGTACTCAGGAGGCTGAGGCAGGAGGACTGGAAGAGTTCCAGGCCTCGGTTATATAGTGCATTCAAAGCCAGCCTGTAGTAATCAAGACCTTGTCTCGAAAAAAAAAAAAACTTCCTTAAATCCTCAAATTTCTGAGCTCTGCTGATTTTACTAAAGATTTCAGAGGAGGTAAAATGAGAGGATGACCTTGTCCTTCCTGAAGGAAACAAATTACATCTGCATGACCCGACCTTCAGGCGCCTGGTAACAGGACTTCCCTCCCTCTGCAGGCCCTGAGCCTGGAGCTGCCGCCCAGTGTGCAGTCTTCTCCCATCCACAGGAGGTGGAAAGTTCAGCCAGCCCTGGCAGCTGCCTCCTGACCCTGGCAACCACATTCATGAAACCTGGCAAAGCGCAAGGCTTTGTTGTCCCCTGAGCCTCAGGAGCTGTTCATAGGCGGCTTTCTGATCCCTGCAAATAAAGGCACTCACTGCCCTTCCTTCCCCATGCACACGTGAGACTCATTAAGAGGATTTGCAAAGAGCCAGGTGTAGTGACACAAGCCTGTAGTACCATCTACTCAGGAGGCTGAGGCAGGAGGATCCCTGGAGCCTGGGCACTGAAGGCCAGTCTAGGAAACACTGAGACCTCACCCTCCTCCAGACCTCATGCCCCTCCCTCCCTTCTGGGGTGCTGGTGTCAGCAGAAGCTGAAGAGGAAGTGAGGCCTGAGGCAGAGGGCGGGAATGCAGGGAAGGGGAAGTCTGGAGGGAGGTCTCGGAAGACAGCAGGACAGCTGCGACACCTGAGACCTGCTCTCTCCCTACGGTCACCAGCGTCTCCTGAGCTATGAGCCAAAACAGGGATTTCCAGGGTAGGGAAATGGAGGAGATGAAGGCCTGGGGAGCCAGCAGGGCAGCCGGGGGTCCTGAGGGCAGGTGGGAGCCGAGGGCTGGGCGTGGGGTCTGAGGGGAGGTGAGGTGAGGGTTGACCGGACTCTGCCTCTCAGGAGGAAAAGCCTTTGGACTGCTGAAGGCCCAGCAGGAAGAGAGGCTGGAGGAGATCAACAAGGTAACGGACGGTGCAGGTGCACAGCCTGGGTATGGGGCGTCCAGCTGGGCAGTTGGGCCACCTTGGCTCTTACCTTTCCCAACAGCAATTCCTGGATGATCCCAAATACAGCACCGATGAGGATTTGCCCTCCAAACTGGAAGCCTTCAAGAGTAAGGGGAAGCCCAGGGTGGAGGGGGGCTCGGTGGGACGTGGACCCAGAGACACAGATGGATTTCTGTGCGCGGAGGGGAGCCAGGAGCTGCCTTGGCCTCCCCCTCCTGTCCCTGGCTGTCCCCCAGCACCCCCACTTCCCTCCACTTCAGTGGGGCCCCCAACCTCCAGTCCCACTTCCTCTGTGGCCCCTTCTCCTCCTCCCACAACTTCACCCTGCTTGGCCACCTTTTCCTCCATCCCGTCCTGGTACCCAGAGACGACCCATCCTAATTCTGCTCTCCCCCCACCCCCGCCCCCGGCTCAGAGAAATACATGGAGTTTGACCTGAACGGAAACGGAGACATCGGTGAGGACGAACGGGTGATGGGGGAGTGCGCGGCCTGAGCTGTTGCAGGCCCCCCGCCTGCTGCAGAATGTGGGGGGTGTGGGGCTGGGGATTTAGCTCAGTGGCATAAGCGCCTGTCTGGCAAAGGCTAGGTCGTGAGTCGGATCTCCGGTACCAAAAAACAAAACAAAACTGAACCAGAATGTGGGGGGTGAGTCAGGAGAGACAGGTCTCCCTCTCTCCCCACTGTCTCCTGCCTGCAGATATCATGTCCCTGAAGAGAATGCTAGAGAAACTTGGGGTCCCCAAGACCCACCTAGAGCTAAAAAAATTAATTGGAGAGGTGTCCGGTGGCTCTGGGGAGACGTTCAGCTACCCCGACTTTCTCAGAATGATGCTGGGCAAGCGATCTGCCATCCTGAAAATGTGAGCTCGGCCCCAACCTCCCCGACATTCACCAGCTTCCTCCTCCCCCTCCGCCTGGGGACCTGGGGTTATGCGGACGGGCACAGCCTCTGTGCGCTGCTCGGAACCTGCATCTGCTTCTGCCGTGGGACGCTTCCCAATGCGGCGACTTGCCTCCCTCGGAGCCCCCCACCCTGCTTCCCCCTCCGGACTCTGCAGCCTGCTAAGATGGGTCCCCTGGGGCTGTGTCTTTTCTAGGATCCTGATGTATGAGGAGAAAGCAAGAGAACAGCAGAAGCCAACCGGTCCCCCAGCCAAGAAAGCGATCTCTGAGTTGCCCTAATGGCAGCGTGGTGGGTGGGTGTGTGTGTGTGTATGTGTGTGTGTGCGCGCGCGCGCAAGGGGCAGAAATAAGGCATGCGTGGTGCTTCTCATGACCTCCAACATGGAAAAAGACAAAATCATGAGCCAGAGTCAAACTAAACTAAATAAATTATCTTTCTCTTCCAGATCATGTCAGTGTGATTTTATTTGGAGGATATTTTTTTCCTCTGGGTTTGGGGAGGAGAAGGAAAAGCCGAAAAGATTTGCCCTAATAAATCCTCGATAGCCAGGTGAGGTGGCTCACGCCTATAAATCCCAGCACTCGGAGGCTGAGGCAGGAGGATTGTTGCGAGTTTGAGACCAGCCTGGGCTACAAAGTGAGCTCAAGGCCAGCCTGAACTGCATAGAGGGACCCTGTCTCAAAAAGACTAAATAAATAAATAAGTAATTGATCTGAAATTCCGTGTGAATGCAGTAGAGCTTCATGCGCTAAGGTGGATTCTACAACTATAAAACAACATTGATCTCAAGAAATCAAGGATCTTTGAGTTTGTTTTTAGTGATACTAGGGGTTGAACCTAGGGCCTCTGTACCAAGCTTCATTCCCAGCCCTTTTTATTTTCTATTTTAAGATACGGTCTTGTTAAATTCTGTTGCCCAGGCTTGATTTTAACTTGCAACCCTCCTAGAATGAGGATTATAGGCGTGCACCAAAAAACCCAGCTAGGTAAGAAATTTTTCTTTTATAGCACCCAGAGGGTTTTGTTTTGTTTTGTTTTTAGATAGTTTCACTATACAGTTCAGGCTGGCCTTGAACTCACTTTGGTACTGGAGATCGAACTCATGACCTCACACTTACCAGGCAGGTGCTTGTGTAGCTGAGCTAAACCCCTGGCCTCTGAAGTCACTTTGCAGCCCAGGCTGGTCTCAAACACAACTCCTCCTGTCTTAACCTCCATCCAGCCTCCCCTGGCCTGTTAAGGAGTAAAGATTACCTTGAACCAACAGTTTTTTTTTTTTTTTTTTTTTTTTGAGACAGGGTCTCTATGTAGTTCAGGCTGGCCTTGAGCTCACTTTGTAGTCCAGACTGGACTGGAATTTGCAACAATCCTCCTACCTCAGCCTCCCGAGTGCTGGGATTACAGGCGTGAGCCACCACGCCCGGCTTAAACCAAGTCTTTACCACAATGAGATTTGTGGTTTTAACAAATCACTCACTCTGAATCTTTTTTCTTCTTTCTTCTGTTTTTCTCAGTGCTGGGGATCCAGTTTAGAGTCCTGCATATGTTAGGCAAGTGCTCTACTACTGAGTTACACTCCCAGCCCTTCTCTGAAGCTTTTATCTAAAAAAGTTTGACTGACTGGATGAAAGAACTGGAATCCACTGAGGCCTAGTAATTCAAGAATGAAAAAAACAAAAAAAAAAAAAAGCACGTGGTGTGGTGGCACATGCCTGTAATTACAGCACTCAGGAAGCTGAGGGCAGAAAAATCCCAGTGAGTTTGAAGCCAGCTGGCCTACATGGTAAGGTTAAGGCCAACCCTAAGTACAGAGCAAGACCTTGCTTCCCCCCATAAATAAATAAACCAAAAGATAATAAATGAGTAAAATAGTTGTTGAACGGTGTCAACAGGTAGTACATCTGATATTACCAGATGGGTTCTGAGGAGGCTTCCAAAAGAGGGGATGGAAACTGATTCACCCCACCCACAGAAAAGTTTGATAAAATCTTTTCACAGAAAAAATAATTTTCAGGCTGCACCAGTAGGAGGCAAGGAAAAGATTTATTTAGCGGAAAGATGGTCCAGAGAGGAGGGTGGGGGTTGGGAGTGAAACGCATTAGGCCCAGAGGTGCACAGCTCAGCCTGCAAGGTGGGACCCGGGGTGTGCACGCCTGCTGTTAGTCAGGTCTCTCATTTGGGGGCCACTGGAGTGCAAATCGTTTAAGACAGGAGGGAAGCTGAAACCTGCTGCACACAGGCTGGTCTGTGGCAGGAAGAGGTATTTACAGGTGCAAAGCATTTGCCCAGAGCTCAGTTTACAAGAGTGTTGTGTTTTGTTTACTCAGTGGTGCTGGGGATTGAAACCAGGGTTTTTACATTGAATTCCATTTCATGGCTCTCTTTCCCCATGGTTCTGTGTGTGTGTATTACTGGTCTTGCTATGTAATTCAGGCTGGCCTCAAACTCTCTGCTCTTCTGCCTCAGCCTTCTGCGTGCTGGGATTACAGGAGTCACCTTTATTTCTTACAACTCGTGTAGAGCAGAGAGTTTTACAGTCAAGTAGCAAAGAGACAAAGAGGAGAAAATAGTACTGCCCTCGGTAACATGAAATCTTTTGTTGAGAGAATATAAATTAGCAATAACCTCAAATGTAAAAATCTACCCATAAAAATTACACGTTATAAAATTAAATGTCTGTCTAGGCACTGGTTACCGGTATCTTGATGAAGAGATCATTCCTAGCCTATCTTTGTTCAAATGACTTGCATATATTATGCAAATAAGAGCTACCCAAAGAACGTCGGTGTGTCTCTGGATCCTCGGATTGGTCTCTCTATTCACTTTATTTGTATGACACGATTTAATAAATGAAAGACCCCGCCTCTCCGGTGCCTTCACCTCTAGAAAAAGGTAGTGTGAGCTCGGGATCTTCCTTGGTCTAGATCCTCCGCCAGCTAAGGCCGCCCGTGGCTCCAGTCCGCTCGGTCCGCACAGAAAACATCGCGAACCTCTCGTCTTTCTTCCACTTTCGGCGTCCCTACGTCTCTCCACTCCCTTCTTCCCACGGACTCACGACGCACGCCCCACCTCTTTCTCCCACCATTCTCGTGTAAATTGTGCGCCTCATCTGCTCGGCCAACCGGCGTCACATTCCCTCCCTCTCTACACGTTTCAACGGCCGACGCCAGGGCTCTGCCTCTCAGCCAATCAGGGCCTTAGCATCTGTAACTCCCTCCTCTTTATGCAAATAACCCCTGAAAGCTCCGCACTTTTTTTTTTGAAATAAGGACAGTCCTGGAGGTAAAGGGTAGGCTAGAGAGGGCCCCGCCCTTTATGTAAATAGGGGGCGTGCCCAGTCGCGAAGGGAGGCGGGAGTGGGGGGGCACTCCCGGGGGCGGCAGTTGCCCGGATGGGCCGTTAGTCGGAGCCTAGCCGCGGAGTGAGCGAGGGAGACGGGAGGAGCCGAACCCGGCGCCATCCGCCGCCATCCGCCCCCGCCCCACCGCCATCCCGCCCCGGGGAACCACTAAACCCCGGTCCCGGACCCCCGCGCACCCGGCCAGGTGAGTCTAGGGGAACTGAGTGCTGACGCCCTTTTCCGGCGTTGGAGCGGCGGTGGCGGCGGTGACGGCGGTGACGACGGTGGCGGCGGCGGCGGCGGGCCGGGGGGGAGGAGAAGCTGCCATTAGCCGCCGCCATTTTGTCCTCCTGCTGCCGGCCTGCCCGCCCCTCCCCCTCCGGTACCTCTACTCCGGGTCCCGCACTTCCAGCCCCTCGCTCGGGCCCCGCAGCTGTCGGAACCTCCCACTGCCCTGGCCTCCGGGAGCGACCCCGCTCTTCGCTCCGTAGCGCCCCAGCCTCGGTGGCGCCCCGGCCCAGGTGCCGCCTGCCGGCCACCTCCCCGTGCCCCGGGGCGGCCGCGCCCGCCGGCCCTCCCCCCGAGGGCGCCTCTGCATCCGCCGGGACCCGCGCTGCGGCTTCTCCCCCGGCCCCTCCGCGCCCCGTCACTCCCCGAACCTTGCTGTATCCCGCATCTTCGCCTTCTTCGTTCTTCCGTAGCTTCGCCGCATTTCTTCGTTCCTGTGCGCCCTGTGCCTGCCTTTCTCCCCCAGCCCCTTTTTTCTTCCTGGGTCTCGACGTTGCCTCCTTACCTCCCTCCGAGCTTCCTTCCTTCCTTCCTTCTTTCCTTCCTTCCTTCCTTCCTTCCTTTTGTCTCGCATCCTTTTCCAGCCATTCTTGTTTTCACATGTTGTTTGCTATCTGCTTTTGTGGTCTCGTTTTAGTCGGTTCATTCCATGGTTCTTTCCTTTTTTCCTTGGTATGTTTGTTTTCATAGATTGGTCTCCTTGAGCATCTACAAAGCAAACCCCATCCTCTCATCGCCAGTCTGTCATAAAGTTCCGTCTGCCTGGTTTTGGCTTTCATCCTGGACCCGTCTGCTGCTCTCTTTTCCCCGTCTCCCGTCCCTTTTTTTTCTCCACACTGTTTCTACCCACAAATGAGTGCCTGGTCATTGTAGCGTGGACTGAGGATGGACTTCGGCCTGCTTGGGGAGCAAGGCCTGTTAGGGAGCAAAGTGAGTGCCGGTGGACATGTCTAATGGTAGGAAACGGAAGCTGGTAGCTGGCCCTTGGTTACAGGCTGTCTCCAGGTGCTCCTTAATGCTTTGTTTTTCATAGTTCTCTGTAGATTAGACCGGAGCCCACTGTGACTTCTTTTGGAGACAGGATTTTTTCCTAGGAGCCAAGATGGAGGCAAATTTAGGAAAAAAATGGAGTACTCCAAAGACTCAGAGTTCTGTAGCTCTTGTTGTTTCAGGAGGATTTCTCCGACACCAGCTCCCAGTGTGGCAGAGAAAGCTCATAAAATCCCTAAACTCCCAGCATACCTTACTGCAAAACTCCCCAGATAGGATTTTAGGCTGCTGGGAAGGAAACCTGGGCCCAGGGCCCAGGGGTGTGATTAAGGAGCTGGTGTAATCAGTTGGTCTTGTGTGGTGGAGTTGTGTGCCTCTCTGCTTTTCTCTGGGGCTTGGACTTGCTTGTCCAGTTTTATTGTAGGTCTCAAATTATTTTGGTGGAGGGAAGATCTTTACTTTCGGGAACAACGAAGAGGCTGTTACCCTTTCTACACTGGCACAAATACCACAGCATTTATACGGGAGGATAGCAGATTTTTATTTCTTTTTTTTCTTGATGAGAGCAAGAGGGAACATGGCACATGGGTGCTGAGTAGATCGCAGTTGCTTACACAGGCTGGGGGAAGGACACCGAAGGGCCATATGTGCAGGCCCCTAAGGAGAATGAAAGGGAGCTTGTAGGCTCCTGTCGTGGCGTGCAACTGACGCTGAGATGCTCGCTGTCTGCCCCACAGGCTCCGGCACGTTTCGGGGGAGGTGCCTGCAGGACCCAACATACTCAATGAGCTTCCAGCGCAATGTCCGATCGCTCGGGGCCGACTGCCAAGGGGAAGGATGGAAAGAAGTATTCTTCACTCAACCTGTTTGATACGTATAAGGGCAAGTCCTTAGAGATCCAGAAACCTGCTGGTGAGGCCCCTGCAAAGATGCTTCCAATCAATGGTTGGGGGTAGGCGTAGTTGGGGTGTACACTTCAGAGTTCTTTGGCGGGGACACAGCTCTAGTAGAAGTAGCAGAAAACCAGAGAAGCGCCTAGAGACCCCCCCATCTTTACTTGTAGGATCCCCAGCAGCTGTTGGGTTCTGGGGCAGCATCACTGACCCTCCTACAAAGGTGTGTCTATGATTTCTTGTCTTTGCACATATAAGAATTGGAGGCAGAAAAATTGTGGATTTGGAGACATCTGGGGCCAGCTTGCTCTCTGCAGGCTCAAGGTCAACCATCACACATAAAAGCAGTGAATATAATACATGTGTGTGTCTATCTCAGCCTTTGCAGTAGGGCTTTCTAGGACTGTACCTGAAGGGAAGGATGGCCACTAAAACATCTGGAGTCAGTGGGTAATAGGACATGGTGGATATGTAAACGGGCATGGGGTGGGAGGCACCTTCTGACCCTCTTCCACTTTTCTGCAGTTGCCCCTCGCCATGGCCTGCAGAGTCTTGGGAAAGTTGCCATTGCCCGGCGTATGCCACCCCCAGCCAACCTTCCAAGCCTGAAAGCCGAGAACAAAGGCAATGACCCCAACGTCTCACTAGTCCCGAAAGACGGAACAGGATGGGCAAGCAAACAGGAGCAGTCCGACCCCAAGAGGTAGACAGAGGCTGGGGAACCCCAAGCCATCTGAACTTCCACTGTGCACTGCAGGGTGAATTAGGGCTTGGTCTGGCCCAGGCCCCGAGCCTCAGTATGAAGGTAGAGATAAAGAGGGAGGCACGCTCTGTACTTATTGCAGACTTCCTGTTAGATGATTAATAAAGGGTACTTTTAACTTGCCTTGAAATGGAGAGACAGAGCGAAGAAACACAGTTGGAGTTTTGTCTTCCATTGGTAGACAGTGGCCGTGGGCCTAGGGTCAGCCGTGTGCACTGCCAGCTGGAGCCCCAGGGCGGGTGGCAAAGTGTGCTCTGGGCTAATGGTCCTTTCTGCCACTTCCTCAGTTCCGATGCCTCAGCTGCTCAGCCGCCGGAATCGCAGCCACTGCCGGCTTCACAGACGCCTGCCTCCAGCCAACCGAAACGCCCCCCGACAGCTCCCGAGGTACTGGTTGAGCTGGAGAGGCTGGGGCAGAGCAACTTGTGGCCTCCTCTGCCTGTAGCACCATTTATTTTCTCTGCTTCCCCAGAACACACCTTCGGTTCCAAGCGGGGTAAAGTCCTGGGCACAGGCCAGTGGCACACATGGAGCTCACGGAGATGGTGGGTGCAGCACTGTCGGGACCTCCTGAAGCCCTGGGGCTGCTTGGGCGGGATCCTTGCACCTTCCTTTTCCCCTTGGGCTCACCACAGGCTGCAGGTAGGGGTGGGACCCTTTGGTCTGGCTGTGATCTGACGGTGTCCTCATCTCAACAGGTGGAAGGGCATCAAACCTACTGTCGCGATTCTCTCGCGAGGAATTTCCGACCCTGCAGGCGGCTGGCGACCAGGACAAGGCTGCCAAGGAAAGGGAGTCTGCCGAGCAGTTGTCTGGGCCCGGACCAAGCCTCCGCCCCCAAAGTGAGAGGCCAGCTGCCTTGGACACTGCAGTTCTTCCTCAGAGCCCCTGCCTGTCATTTCCTCTTGTACCCAAATCCTTACTCTCTCTTCTCCTCATTTTAAAACACAGATTCTACAACTTGGAGGGACGGAGGCGGGCGTGGCCCTGATGAGCTGGAGGGCCAGGACTCCAAACTTCATCATGGTCATGATCCCCGGGGGGCACTGCAGCCCTCAGGCCCGCCCCAGTTCCCTCCCTATCGCGGGATGATGCCGCCCTTCGTGAGTTGGGGTTGCCAGAAGCTGGCATGGGCAGCAGGACTTAGCGTCTGGAGGGCACCTTTAGGAAGTAGGCAGCTGTCAAGCAGTCAGAGGGCGGGAGGGTGATTGTGCCACAACGGGAGAGGGCTGGTGGGCTGTGTGGCCATCTTTATGAATAGCTACTGTTGGGCCGTTTTGCAGATGTATCCCCCATATCTCCCGTTCCCTCCACCCTACGGACCCCAAGGGCCTTACAGATACCCCACTCCAGATGGGCCCAGGTAAGCGTTCCAGGTCCAGGCCTGTGGTTAGAGGCAGGAGAAACCTATTGGGGGAGGAAACAGTCTTCTATAGAGGAGGCTCAGTTGTGGATGTGGTTGTACAACGTGGTGTCTTCTTTCTTTTTGTCCCCTCTCCACACATAGCCGTTTTCCCCGTGTGGCAGGTCCTCGGGGTGCAGGGCCACCAATGCGCCTTGTGGAGCCTGTGGGTCGGCCTTCGATTCTGAAAGAGGATAATCTCAAAGAGTTTGACCAGCTGGACCAGGAGAACGATGACGGCTGGGCAGGTGGGTGGCTGTTAGGGGTCAGGCAGTTGTGTCTTAAAAGGCAGAGTCTAGAGGAATGAAAGTAGGAAGACATGGGAGACTGGAGGAAACCCAGCCCCGCAGGATGGAGGCACGGGTGACACGCGCACAGCAGACCTGCTGCACCCATGTGGGGCTGGGGGTGGTCACTGGCGGGAACAGGTTGGCCGCTGTGCAGGCATCTGAGGCCAGGCTTGGGAAGAGTGGGCTGCAGCTCCTGTCTCCTGCTTCAGGGGCCCATGAGGAGGTGGACTACACTGAGAAGCTCAAGTTCAGCGATGAGGAGGATGGGCGAGACTCGGAGGAGGAGGGAGCCGAGGGCCGGTGAGGAGTGGGGCAGCCAGCGCACTCCTGGTAAAAGGCTGTTGGGGCTGGCAGGGGCTGAATCTAACTGCGATGTCTGTCACCCCGATGGCAGCAAGGACTCCCAACCAGCCGCCGGTGAGGAACAGCTCCCTGAGGTAGATGGCAAAAAGGGTGCCTCCCCAGGCAGCGAGCCGCCCCCTCCCAAGACGGCCTGGGCAGAGGCCTCTCGGCCACCAGAGACAGACCCAGGGCCTCCTGTGCCCAAGCCCCCCCCACCGCCTCCTCACCGGGGGCCCGCCGGGAACTGGGGCCCACCTGGAGACTACCCAGTGAGTGTCTGTGAGGGGGAGCAGGGCTCAGCTGTGGGAGGAAGCTGGAGGGCCGGGATACCCAGGGAGGGCTGTGTCACAGGAGGGGAACAGTTGGGAATGGCTTTGGTATTTTGGGGAGCATGGGAGAAACTGGGTGTTGATGAGGAATAGGAAGACCTGGGGTCCCAGAGGGGAAAGAGAATGGAGAAATAGGAGATGAGGGTGACGACTTTGTCTCCATCCAGAGACCGTCATCTCCGGGTCCTGTCACTGTGGCCCATAGCTAGAGACGGTCGGCCGTGCTGCGCAGGAGGCAGTAGGATGCACAGGGACTTATGATGCGCCTGGCCTGCCGGGTCTGCCATTGACAGGATCGCGGGGGTCCGCCCTGCAAGCCCCCTGCCCCGGAAGATGAAGATGAGGCCTGGCGCCAGCGGCGGAAACAATCTTCTTCCGAGATCTCCCTGGCTGTGGAGCGGGCGCGGCGACGGCGCGAAGAGGAGGAGCGGCGCATGCAGGAGGAGCGCCGGGCGGCCTGCGCTGAGAAGCTCAAGCGCCTCGATGAAAAGTTTGGGGCCCCTGACAAGCGACTCAAAGCAGAGCCTGCGGGCCCCCCTGCTGCTGCTGCTACTGCTGATGTCCCACCTGGGCCACCCACAGTCCCCAAGGAGCTCCCTGCACCAGCCCCAGCACCAGCTGCAGTGCCAGAGAAAGAATCCGAGGAACCAGCACAGGCGCCCCGTGCCCAGTCCACTCCCAGTCCAGGGGCGGCCCCTGCTCCTGCTCTGGCGAGCGGTGGTGGCACTGCCAGTAGTACCAGCAGTGGCAGCTTTGAAGCCAGCCCAGGTAGGGGGTGGATAGGCGCTGCTAGGGGTCAGAGTTCTGCGCGGTGTGCGGGTGCAAGGTGTCGAGGATGGGGGTAAATGAAGCAGAAGGGACTTACTTAGCAGTTTTTTGGGGTTTTCGTTTTTTTTTTTTTTTTGGTGCTGGGGATTGAACTTACAATCTCATGCTTGCCAAGCAGGCACTTAGGCTGCTAATCTAAACTCCTGGCTGTGTTTTGGTTTTCTGAGACAGGGTCTCCCCATGTAGTTTAGGCTAGCCTGGACTGAGTATGCCGCCCAGGCTGGCCTTGAACTCATGATGAGCCTCCTGCCTCAGCCTCCTGAGTGTTGGGACTACAGGTGTGTGCCACCATGCCTGGCTGAAGGCACGCACTTTGGCTCGTTGGACTCTTGGTGGTAGGAAAAAGGGTCCTATCATTTGTTATATGGGTTCTGAGAGAAAGAGGGAAGTTTCCAAAACTGCTTTTAAGTAGTCTCTGGTGATGCATGCCTATAATCCCAGCATTCTGAGGGGCTGAGGCAGGAGGATCACTAGTTCAAGCCCAGCCTGGGCAATTTAGCAAGACTCTGTCTGAAAAATAGAAGGAGCAGAGGGAATAGCTGCTTGTGAAGGCTCTGGGTTCCATCCCTAGTGCCCTGGGTTGGGGGAGACATTCCTACAGGGTGGACCAAGACTGAGAAGGTCTTTGGGAGTTTGCTAGTGACTTGGTGCGGACACCAGCAATGTGCTCTCAAGGCTGAAGGGTGTGAGTGTGGCTCTTAGGGGAGGTCAGTACAGCAGGAGCAGCAGGTGTCAGCCTCTGGGGACGGGTTTGAGGAGAGGCTGCATTCCCCTGGTGCTCCCGGCTGTCTTGGTGGACTGGGTTCTTTTTTCTGAATGCAGTGGAACCCCAGCTGCCTTCAAAAGAAGGGCCCGAACCGACAGAAGAGGTTCCTTTGCCTTCCACACCCCCCACCCCAAAGGTAGAACCCAAGAGTGATGGAGTGGGCCCTGCCCGGCCGCCTCCCAGCCAGGGCCTGGGCTATCCCAAGTACCAGAAGTCCCTGCCGCCTCGCTTCCAGCGGCAGCAGCAGGTGAGAGAGGCACGGTTCCCTTACCCTGTGCTGCACCCTGTCCCTGGACCGGCTGCTCTGCCGGCTCGTGGCTCCCGCCCCGTGCAGGCCGAGTGCACACGGGCAGCTGGGCTGCGGGCTGCTCACGCGCTCTGGGTCTGCGCAGGAGCAGCTCCTGAAGCAGCAGCAGCAGCAGCAGCAGTGGCAGCAGCACCAGCAGGGCTCCGCCCCGCCTGCTCCAGTGCCGCCGTCACCACCACGGCCTGTGACCCTGGGGGCTGTGCCAGCCCCACAGGCGGCACCACCCCCTCCCAAAGCCCTGTACCCCGGGGCTCTGGGCCGGCCCCCGCCCATGACACCGATGAACTTCGACCCCCGCTGGATGATGATTCCTCCTTACATGGACCCCCGGCTGCTCCAGGGCCGGCCGCCTCTGGACTTCTACCCTCCCGGTGTGCACCCCTCTGGTGAGAAGCTGCGCCTTGGCCGTGAGGGTCTTGAGTCGCACTTGAGGCTGGACTTGGGGAGGAGGTGAAGTGTTCCCCAGTGGGCCAGGGCTGCATCCCTCATCCTGGGAGAGCCAAGCAGGCGACCCCATTCCATATGAGCAGGCGAGTCTGAGGCTGCTGGGGCCCCGGACCAGAAAGGGCGCTGAGGTCGGGTGCTGGCCTGGGCCCTGGAAGGACTGTCCTCACTGTTTTCTTCAGGCCTGGTTCCCCGAGAGCGCTCAGACAGTGGGGGCTCCAGCTCAGAGCCGTTTGAGCGCCACGCCACGCCTCTCTTGCGGGAACGGGGAACGCCACCTGTGGATCCAAAGTTGGCGTGGGTGGGGGATGTGTTCGCCACCCCCCCTGCAGACCCACGCCCACTCACCTCGCCGCTGCGCCAGACAGCGGACGAAGATGACAAGGGGCTGCGGTGAGACTGGTGGCAGGGTCCCTAGGTGGCAGGAGGTGGTGGGGCTGCCACATGCCCCCCTCGTCCCGCGCTGCTCACCCAAGTATTTTGTCTCTGTCTTCAGGAGCGAGACGCCTCCAGTGCCTCCCCCACCGCCCTACCTGGCTGGTTACCCTGGCTTCGCAGAGAATGGAGCCCCTGGGCCTCCACTGTCACGATTCCCTCTGGAGGAGCCTGCTCCCCTGGTGTCTCGGCCACTCCCCTGGCCTGCGGGCAGTGAAGAGGTTGCCAAGATACAAACCCCACCGCCCAAGAAGGAGCCCCCCAAGGAGGAGACTGCACCCCCACAGCCTCCAGTGGGGCCGGAAGTGGGCCGCAAGCCCACCCGGGGCATGGGGGGCCAGGGCCCCCCACCAGTGCGCAGAGAGAGTCGCACCGAGACACGCTGGGGCCCTCGGCCAGGCAGCAGTCGCCGTGGGATCCCCCCAGAGGAGCCGGGCGCCCCTCCCCGTCGTGCTGGGCCTATCAAGAAGCTGCTGCCCCAGCCCACAAAAGTTGAAGAGCTGCCTGCCAAACCACTGGAGGGAGATGAGCCTCCCAAGGGCCCAAAGCCAGAGCCCCTCAAGACAACCAAGGGGAAGATGGGGCCGAAGGAGACCCCACCTGGTGGGCACCTGTCCCCCGCACCTCGGCTCCGCAGGGACTACTCCTACGAGAGAGTGGGGCCCCCCTCCTGCCGTGGCCGTGGCCGAGGGGAGTACTTCGCCAGAGGAAGGGGCTTCCGGGGGACCTATGGGGGCCGGGGGCGGGGGGCCCGCAGCCGTGAGTTCCGCAGCTACCGAGAGTTCCGCGGGGACGATGGGCGCGGAGGCGGGGCGGGGGGCCCAAGCCACCCCTCTGCTCCCCGAGGCCGCACCGCCAGTGAGACCCGAAGTGAGGGCTCCGAGTACGAAGAGATTCCCAAGCGGCGGAGGCAGCGTGGCTCAGAGACTGGCAGTGAGACCCACGAGAGTGACCTGGCGCCCTCTGACAAGGAGGCGCCACCCAGGGAGGGTGCAATGGCCCCAGCACTGCCACTTGGCCCTGTGCTGGGTGCACCCCCTTCACCAGCCCCAGCCCGCTTCCCTGCAGCCCGTGGTGGCCGGGTCTTCACCCCGAGAGGGGTGCCATCGCGCAGGGGCCGGGGTGGAGGGCGGCCACCCCCCATGTGCCCAGGCTGGAGCCCTCCAGGCAAGTCCTTGGTCCCAAAGAAGCTACCCACAGGCCCCCTACCCCCAAGTAAGGAGCCCGGGAAGGAGAAGCTGCTCCCAGGGCCACTGTTGCCTGGGCCCCGCGGAGCAGGCAGTGTGGAAGATGGCGAGCGACCTCGCCGCCGGCGGCATGGCCGGGCACAGCAGCAGGACAAGCCACCTCGCTTCCGCAGGCTGAAGCAGGAGCGAGAGAGTGCAGCCCGGGGGCCAGAGGGCAAGCTCCCTGCCCCAGCCTTGCTGCCACCCACATCTGGGCCCGAGGAACCCTCGGCCACTGTCCCGGTGCCTCCACCGCCCCGCCGGGCAGCTGCCAAGTCCCCAGATCTGTCTAACCAGAACTCTGACCAAGCCAACGAGGAGTGGGAGACCGCGTCAGAGAGCAGTGACTTTGCTAGCGAGCGCCGGGGTGACAAGGAGGCGCCACCGCCCACACTTCTGACCCCAAAGGCTCTGGGGGCCCCCACAGGCAGTGCAGGTACCCCTGGGGGTGGGCTTGCCACCACAGCCCGTGGAGACCTCAGCCAGCGAGCCAAGGACCTGAGCAAGCGCAGCTTCTCCAGTCAGAGGCCCGGCATGGATCGGCAGAACCGGCGCCCAGGCCCGGGGGGCAAAGCTGGTGGTGGAGGCGGTGGTGGTCCTGGGGGAAGGACAGGGCCAAGCAGAGGGGACAAGAGGAGCTGGCCTTCACCCAAGAACCGGAGGTGGGTAGGACTCATGGTTGGTGCGGGCTCCCTGATTGGCTTTAGAGATTCAAGACATAGGAGGAGACAGAAGGGAATGCAGGGCACCTTGCAAGAGTGTGACAGCCCTGTGTCTGCTCACACCAACACCCTGTTCTGTGTCCCACAGCCGCCCTCCAGAGGAGCGCCCCCCAGGGCTGCCCCTGCCCGCCCCACCACCCAGCAGTTCTGCTGTCTTCCGCCTGGACCAGGTTATCCACAGCAACCCTGCCGGCATCCAGCAGGCTTTGGCTCAGCTGAGCACCCGCCAGGGGAGTGTGACGGCACCTGGGGGCCACCCAAGGCCCAAGTCTGGGCCACCTCAGGCCTCTCCGGGCTCAGCCCCGAGGCCCCCAACTCGATTTGATCCCCCGAGGCCCAGCAGTGGTGGCTCTGGTCCAGGTGAGCCAGCGTGGCAGGATCCTGCTGCTGTGCCTGCATTGTGCAGGGCAGAGGGGACAAGGGAAGGGGGGACAGCTGATGGCTCTCTTCTTCCCAGAGCCCCGCCTCGAGGAGCCAGCGCTAGGGCCAGTGGTGAGGGAGGCCAGCGGGGCTGCCCAGGAGTGTGCTGGGACTAATGCCTTTCCCCTCAAGCGGCGGGAGGGGCCACCTCGGAAGCAGGAGCCTCTGCAAGAGGTGAGGGCTGGGGCTGCTCTGCCTGTGGGGTGCCCTCTGGCGGGCTCTCCCTGGTGGCCTGTGGTGGTATTGCACCCTGGCATCCCACTTCTTGACCCCCACACCCCACCCCTCCTACCTGTCTCACCTTTAGGAGCATCTGCCTGCGTCTCACAGCACTGCATTCTTGGGCTCCAAATCAGAGCCTCCGGGCCCTCAGGGGGACTCAAGAAATGCCAGCACTGAGGCCCTGACGCCCCAGCTATGGGACCGGTTACACACTGGTGAGTGCCTGGTGGAGTGGGGGCCTGGAGAGGTTGTGAGGGCAGAGTTTCAGTGTTGTTTCCTGTCCCTGTCCATCGGTGCTTCCCCAGCCACCAGCCGGAAGAATTACCGACCTGGCTCAGTGGAGCCCTGGATGGAGCCTCTGGGTCCATTTGAGGACGTGGCTGGCACGGAGGTGAGGGGCTGGGGTGGGGCTGTGTTCCCTTGAGCTGTCTGCATGCATGTCGCATCAACACGGGGGCGCTTTGTACCCCAGCCTAACCCGACCTTCTCTTCCTCAGATGAGTCAGTCTGACAGTGGGGTGGACCTGAGTGGGGATTCTCAGGTCTCATCAGGTCCCTGCAGCCAGAGAAGCTCCCCTGATGGAGGACTCAAGGGGCCAGCAGAGGGACCCCCTAAGCGGCCCGGAGGCCCCTCACCCCTGAATGCTGTGTCTGGTGAGGGTCCACCTGGCTCTGAACCCCCAGAGCCGCCTAGGAGACAGGCACCCACCCCCCATGATGCGGATAGGAAGGTGAGGATGTCCCTGGGAGTCAGTGTTGATCTTTTGGGTCATTGTGTTTTGGGGTTCCCTCATTGAGGAATCTCTCTCCACCTCCACTTTGATGCTTGCCAACCCAGGAACCTCCCCGGGAGCAGCCTCTGCTCCCCGGCCCCATAGGCACAGAGCGGTCGCAGCGAGCAGAGAGAGGGCCGGAGTCAGGCCCTGTGCGGCCGTCTCATCGCCCAGGTCCTCCAGTTCCACTGGGCCCAAGTGACAAGGTCAGTGCAGTGGGTGTCCCGGGTCAGGGAGGAAGGAGGAGCTGTAGGTGGGGCACAGCATGGTGTCATTACCCACCCTGTCTTGCTGTCGAAGGACTCAGACCTGCACCTATCAGTGGGAGACGGAGGGAAAGCAGAGAAGGTGCTCCCAGCATCTGTCACCGAGGTAGGTGGAGGCTGGAGGTGTGGGTGCCGGCCACCGGGCAGGGCCAGGCCAACAGACACCCGTCTGGACCAGCTCTCTCCCGCAGGCCGGGCCTGTGCCTAGGGACTGGGAGTTGCGCCCTGGCGGGCCTGCCTCTTCCGAAACACAGACCAAGAGCTTGCCATCCGGTGCCCCGGAGCCCAGCACCTCGGGCCAGCGCTTATACCCAGAGGTCTTCTACGGCAGCCCTGGCCCCCCCGGCTCTCAGGTGGACCTCCTTTGCTGTCTGTCCAGTTAACCCTGAACCACGCAGCTTGGGACACCGTCACCCTTCCCATGCTGTGGGCGGGGTGGGCAAGTTGTTCTTGAGCAGACATTGGAGCTATTCCCACCCCCCCCTTTAGCAGGTTTCTGGGGGAGCCATGGACTCTCAGTTACACCCCAGCAATGGGAGCTTCCGCCCTGGCACACCCTCGCTGCATCCTTACAGGTGAGCCTCCTGGCCTGCGGCCTGCTGCGGGGAGGGGAGGTGCAGACTCACCGTGAGCTAAGCCCTGTGCTTCCCAATGTCCTCCAGGTCCCAGCCCCTCTACCTGCCCCCAGGCCCGGCCCCGCCCTCTGCACTGCTCTCTGGAGTGGCTCTCAAGGGCCAGTTCCTCGATTTCTCTGCGCTGCAAGCCACAGAGCTGGGGAAGTTGCCGACTGGCGTTCTCTACCCGCCGCCTTCCTTCCTCTACTCAGCTGCCTTCTGCCCTAGTCCCCTGCCGGACCCGCCCTTGCTGCAGGTGAGAGCCGGCCTGCCAGGGCGGGGCGGGGGGGCCTGCCAGGGCGGGGGGCCTGCCTCCAGGGGAGGTGGCCTACTTGCTCCGTCCCCCAACAGGTGCGCCAGGACCTGCCATCCCCCTCGGATTTTTACTCTGCTCCTCTGCAGCCTGGTGGACAGAGCAGCTTCCTTCCTCCAGGAGCCCCTGCCCAGCAGGTACCTGTGCCCTCCTGCTGTCTGTGTTTCTGTCTCCCTGGTGCCCCCTCCCCCACAGCACTGCTCTCCCGTCCCGTCGCAGATGCTGCTGCCCGTGGTGGACTCGCAGCTGCCCGTGGTGAACTTCGGCTCCCTGCCGCCCGCACCACCACCCGCACCACCCCCACTTTCACTGTTGCCCGTGGGCCCCGCTCTGCAGCCACCCAGCCTCGCCGTGCGGCCCCCGCCCGCCCCCACTGCTCGGGTGCTGCCTTCACCCGCCAGGCCCTTTCCCCCCAGCTTGGGGCGCTCTGAGGTGAGGGGGGGCCAGGCACTGGGGTGGACTGGGGGCAGCGAGGGTGCCAAGCTCAGGGAGCGCTGGGGCCAGGGCTCAGCACTTTCTCTCCTCTAGCTGCACCCAGTAGAATTAAAGCCGTTCCAGGACTACAGAAAGCTGAGCAGCGGCCTTGCGGGACCCGCGTCTTCGCGGACTCCTGCTACTGGAAGGTGAGCTGGCGTGGGGCACAGGCTGCAGCGCCCCTACGGCCAGGCCTCCGCAGGCCCTGAGCAGCTCTCTTCTCCCCAGGGCCTTCCCCAGTCTCAGCTCTCGCCTCAAGGCCCCGCCTTCCACCTACAGTGGTGTCTTCCGCACCCAGCGCATTGACCTCTATCAGCAGGTGAGGGGGCACCCTGGGAGCCCCACCGGGATCGCAGCCTCCTGCGACTCTGACCTCCTGCACACGTGCCCACCCCACAGGCTTCCCCGCCAGACGCCCTGTGCTGGATGCCGAAGCCTTGGGAGCGCACAGGCCCGCCACCTCGTGAGGGCCCTTCCCGTAGGGCCGAGGAGCCTGGGTCCCGAGGGGACCAGGAGCCTGGGTTGTCCCCACCCCGCTGAGGGAGCCCCTCGCCCCGCCCCCGCCCCCGGGGCTTGTATATAGACTATAAATATATAAGGGGGAAAGGGGTGGGCGGGGAGGGCTTGTGAGGCTGGAGCCTCATTTTCCCTCCCCCCCTCCCGTCCCCTATCCCTGGGGCCGTTTGTTAAAAAAAAGAGTAATAAAATAATTTAAAAAAACCCAAACATTTCTACCATCAGTTGGAATGTGTTGAAACGCAGTTTCAGTGAGAATGGGAACCTCCTGTTCCATGATGTTGAACTACCTCAAACCTTGCCAGCCGTGGTGGCACACTCCTGTGAGCGCAGCACAGGAGCGTCAGAAGTTTTGAGACCAGTCTGGGCTACAAAGTGAACTCAAAGGCAGCCCGAGCTGCATAGCGAGACCCTGCCTCAAAAAGAAAAAGCCGTCTTCCTGGGGCTCGGGGCTGTGGCCTGGGTTGAACAGCTGCAGTTGCCAGCGGGCTGTCTGGAACATAGACCTTCACTCCAGGGGGTCCTGCAGCATGGCGGGGCATACTCTGCCTTCTGACCCTGTGCCAGCTCAAGGGGTGAAGGAGCAGTGGGAACCGTGGGCTGTGTCAAGTTTTGGTTGTTAGCAGCTGTGCTCAGTGTCTGAGCACTTAACTGGAGCTTGTTAGCAGTCGAACTCAGGACCTTGTGCCCGTTGTGCCTTCTGAGCTGTAGCCCCAGCAGTCTCTGCAGCTTTTGACCTGGGTGAACCAATGCAACTTGGTTGACTTCATACCACATTGTGCTAAAACGATAGCTGGGTCTGCAGCTGTCAGACTAGGTGGTGTTTGTCACTTACTACATCTGAGTTGCGTAAAAATCCAGCCACCTAAAAACAAGCTTGCACGTAAGACCCTGCATGTACAGCCTCTGGGTGACACTGAGTGCTCTCATCACACAAAAGCAAGGGGCTCAAGACTAAGGAAGACAAGCTGGAGCCAGAAAAGTCCGACTTTTTTATTTCTTAAATACTGTGAAGCGGGAGCAGTCCCCCGTGAGGAAGGGTCACGGCACTAGGGGTCCTCGGCAAAAGCCCGGTGGGCATTGGGGAAGCGCTGGGGGCTGTAGTTGGGGTCTTCCTGCAGCCGTTTCTGGATGTCAGACCGGAGCTAGAGAGAGCGCAAGCAGGTTGGGGGGCACCAGTCAAGCCACCAGATCCCGGCCCAGCAGGAGCCCACCCCTGGGGAGCCAGTGCTTCCCCACCAGCCAAGATGCTCAGCCCCACTGGAGGGGCATCGCCACCAGGGAGGATGAGGCCACTGAGCGACAGCCCACTGCAGCTCCAAGGATCTGGGAGGGGACCCTAGCCCAACCCTCCCTCGGGACCATCCCTACTCTGCCTCCAGGTGGGGGCACCTGCTGCCTGTAGCTCTCCTGAACCTCTGGTGCCTCCAGGTCCCGGCTCAGGCTCTCAGGGCTTGTCAGGGGCCGAGCTCCGGCTGCCTTAGCTGCCCGGCTCACGGCCTCTGAGAGAAGCAGCTGGGGGCCCTCACCCTGCATCGTCTGAGGGACAAGGGGTCAAGAGGGAAAAAAGGATGGACGTCAGACCCTGTGCCACCACCCAGCTCACCCTTCCCACAGGTCAACCCCTGCGTCTATACCAGTGGAGAGGACACGGCACAAATGCCCTCCTAACCGGCTCTGGCTGAGAGCAGCACCTTGCCCTTCCAGACAAGGAGGACCAAGTGGGCCTTGCCAGCAGGGGTTCAGGGCCCGTAACCCACAAGAGGAAGCCCACCTTCGAGCGGGCCCTCGCCACTTGAGATTGGGCAGCTGCTGAGGGACCAGGAAATGACTGCAGCACCACAGTAAAGTCAAGTGCAAGTCTGGGTCCCCGAGAAGCGTCCTCATAAGCGAGGAACGCACTAGGCACAGCTCCCCTGCTCCAGCTGACCCACAGTGCATGGACACTGGGCAGGCATGGCTCCTGTGGGCTGCGGCCAACGCACCTTGCGTCTCTTGGCAGGCATACCGCTGAGGTAGGCGTCGCTCAGGGGTGGCTGCGGTTTCACCTTCCGCTGGCTCTGAATGTCCTGCTGGATAATAGGGACCCATTCCTGAAGAGGAAAAGATCACAAAGTAGTTCCCACAGCCTGCAGCCACCTTGCCCCCTGGCTCCCCTCCTGCCACATACCGGGGGAACTGCAGCAGCCCAAGGCTCCGTCTCTGCAGGCGCTGCATCCTGGTCATCTCGGGAGCCCCCCTCAGGAGCAGGGGGTGGCCCTCTGGACATGGCCTCTTCCGCCGTGGTTCCGGGGGCTGGGGACGCGTTCTCCCGCTGGTAGGCAGCAGGCAGTGAGAGGACTCAGGTTCCAGACTCCCCAGCCTCTGGCCTTCCTCCCCAGCCCTGCTGTCCATGTTATATGGCTGGCCCTCAATACCTGAGGCTCAGGGGACGTTCGCTCTGCTCCCTGCACCTCCATGGGCTCCTCAGACAGTGGCTATGAAATTGGATAAAGAGGACCAAACAGAAGCCCTCTCGGATCTCTCCAGCTCCCTGCAAGGCCCTCCCCCAGGCCATCAGAGATCCATTACCTGGGGAGGGTCACCAACCCGGCGGACGTATCTGAGGATGGCATCAGGGCCCACAGGCATGTGTTCCAGGACCACCTGAAGCCGCAGTCCCATCATCGTGGTCAGCCAGCTCACCAAGGAGGGGTTCACCCCACGAGACATACGGCGCTGGGGGCAGGAAGCAGACTTGCAATACAAACCCTCAAGCAGCTTTTGCAATTTACCAGCTCCCGCACAACGGGACACGGTTTAGAAGGGAACAAAACCCGAAGGAGACCAAAGGACACGAGGGTAGGGACCTGGGCAGGGGCAGTGCTTACAATTCGGCCATTGATGACAGCAGCAAGCTCCATCTGCTGTCCCCCCAAGCAGTGTAGGTTCAGGGCCAGGCATTCAAACAGGCCCTGGTTACACAACTCCAGCAAGCGGGCTCCAAATCCACTGTCTGTGGGGAGATAAAGTGGGAATGCTGGTGCCTAGCAGCACCCACCCTGCCTGCCCACGTGCCCTGCTGGCCACCCCTGACCTGTGCAGTGCAGCACATGCGCAGCGATGCTATTGAACTGTTCCTGGAGAAATTCGAGGTTTGTTCGAATGATATCCACACCTGGCTGAACCTGTACCAAAGACTGAGAGACAAGAGACAAGACAAAAAGATCGCCAAGTCAGGAGCCCAGAGAAGGAAGAGACAGAGGGAGATGAGACGATGGGGAACGAAGCTGCCCTGCTCAGCCCAGGAGCAGGGGGTCAGAGGGGTACTCACAAAGCTCTCCCGCACATACTCCTCCAGCCCGGCAATCAATGTGTGGGTTGCCATCTACAGGGAAAGATCACTGGTTTATTTACAAGCCCTTGAGACTCCCCTCTCTCCCAGGGAGTCCAGGACTTGGGCTGGGGCCGCCTATAGGAAAGCAGGAAGGAGGAGCAGAGCTCTGGAGCCCCAGGCCTTCATTTACCCGGATGTTACCCGGTGTGGGTTCCTGGCCACCCAGGTAGTGCTGGTGGAAGAAGGACCGAAGCTGGGGCTGGAGCCGCTGCAGCGGCTGGAAATGCCCGTGGAGCAGCATTACCACGTCCACCATGGAGAAGTTCTGGCATAGAAGAGAGAGCAGGGCCCCAAAGAACCCTGGTGATGGGGACAGAAGTTAGTAATCGCCTTCTCCACCTGGCCTGTCCACCCCCACCCCAGTCCGTTGGCCTCACCCTCCTGCACCCACCCACAGCCCTGAGCAAAGGTCGGCCCTCACTCCCTGGCTGCCCTCCAGCGCCCTCCTCTTGCTTACCGAGGGCCCCGTCAGCTCCAGGCTCAAAGATATTGCTGGAGCCACTGAGGCGCTGGATGAAGGCAGCGATGCTCTCACTGCTGCCGGCCCGCGCGCCCAGGGAGCCCAGGAGGGAGCTCAGCACACCCTGCACCACGGAGGTGAAGAACTCCGGCGGCAGGCTCTCTGGACCCAGACCCCCGGGGCTCCCTGTGCCTCCGGAAGGGGACCCTGGGGGCGGTGCAGTCTGCTGCTCTGGGGCAGGGGGTGGTGGTGGAGGTGGCGGAGGGGGTGGAGGGGCTGTCTGTGTTGCCTGCCAGAAAGAGCGAGAATAAACCACAGAAAGTAAAAACAGGGACAAGGACATAAAATGGCATTAGCAGGGCACAAAGCAAGCACGGGGTCCAGGAAATAGAATAAGCTCCACTCTGGCCTTTACTCCTCAGGCGGGACACTTATGGACAGACACCAGCATCAGAGAGAGGCTAAGTGTGGTCAGGGCAGTGCGGGCCTCTCTTCACCCCTCTTGCAGCCTTGTCTGCCTCATCCCCCAGACAGGGGGCCCTTATTCAACACAGTTCTGGGAACTTCAGCCAGGGCGACAGACACAAGAAAGAAAGAAAAGGTGAAATGATAGGAAATAGTTAAATTATCGTTATTTGCAGATGACATGATACTCTAGAGAGAAGACCCCAAAAACTCCACTAAAAAACTGCTATATTTAATAAGCAAATTCAGTAGCACAGCTGGATAAAAAGTCAACACTCAGTAGCTGGGGATTCAGCTCAGTGGCATAAGCACCTGACTGGGAAGCACAAGGTCATGAGTTCAATCCCCAGCACCAACACACACACACACACACACACACACACACACACACAGTCAACACTCAAAAATCAACAGCCTTCCTGTACACGAATAACAAGCTCACTGGGAGAGAAATTAGGGAAACAACAGCATCCAAGAAAATGAAACCCCTACAAAGTGATCTAACAAAGGATGTAAAAGACTTCTATGTTGAAAAAACTAGTACTCTGAAAAAGGAGCTTTAAGAAGATGTCAGAAAATGGAAAGATATCCCTTGTTCTTGGGTAGGAAAAACCAATAAAGTGAAAATAACCATACTCCCAAAACTATTATACACATTTAATGCAATTTCAATCAAAACTCCAATACCATAGCTCACAGAATTAGAGAAAACAATCCAAATATTCACTTGGAACCACAAGAGACCTAGAATAACAAAGACAATTCTGGGCAACAAAGACAAGGCAGGGGCACCCCAACTCCTGACTTGAATTTATACTGTAAAGCTACTGTGATAAAAACAGCATAGTACTGGGAGTGGGGGGCAGACCCAAAGATCAGTGAAACAGATTGGAAGATGCACAGACAATGCCAGACACACTCAGCCACCTTACCTTTGAAAAAGGTATCAAACATTTTCACTGGAAGACAGTCCCTTTAATAAACAGTGCTGGAAAAACTTATTCTGCACACGCCAAAGATTAAAACTGGACCCATATCTTTCATCATGCACTAAACTAAATTTGAAATGGATCAAACACCTAAATATTAAAACAGAAACATTAAATCTGCTGGGAGACTGGATAAAACTCTTAAAGACACTGGTAGAGGCAAAGACGTTATGAATAAAACCCCAATCACACAGGAACTATCACAAAGAATGAACAACTGGGATCTCATCTTACTAAAAAGTTTTTCCACAGCAAAAAACCAGCCGAGTGAAGAGACAACACTGGGAAAAAAATGTTTGCCAGCTGTCCCTCAGAGAAAGGATTATTACTGAGAACATATAAAAAACTAAAAAAATAAATAAAAAATTTAGACTTTCCAACTTTTTTTTTTTTTGAGACAGGGTCTCTCTATGCAGTTCAGGCTGGCCTTGAGCTCACTTTGTAGCCCAGGCTGGTCTTGAACTGACAACGATCCTCCTGCCTCAGCCTCCCGAGTGCTAGGATTACAGGCTTAAGCCACCACACCAGCTAGACTTCCCAATTTTAAAGACCCAATCCAAAAACTGGCATCTGAGATAAATACACACTTCTCAGACGAAGAAATACGAACAGCAAATAAATACATGAAAAAATGTTCAACATCACCAGTAACTTGAGAGATGTAAATTAAAACAACACTGAGATTCCATCTTACCCAAAAAAATGGCTGTTACCAAGAAATCAACCGATAACAAACGATGGTGAGGATGTGGTGAAAAAAGATCCTTCTCCACTGCTGGTGGGTGTGTAGACTGGTGCAAGCATTGTGGAAATCAGTGTGGAGATTCCTCCAAAAACTAGGATTAGAGGTCCCATTCGATCCAGCTGTTCCCCTCCTGGGTATCTTCCCAGAAGAATTTAAAAACAGCATATCACAGCAATATATGTGCACCCATGTTTATAGCAGCAACAACCCAAATGCCCATCAAGCAAAGAATGGATAAAGATGTGGTCTTTTTCTACAACAGAGTACTATTCAGCCATAAACAAGGACAAACTGGAGACTTTTATAGGTAAATGAGTGCAACTCAAGACCATACTCATAAATAAGCCAGACACATGTGTGTACACATTGTATTGCTTTCCTCGTGTGAGATGCTGAAAGAGCAAAAAAGATCCAAAATATACAACAGATACTGTAGAATGGAAAGAAGCTTCAAGAGGAAAGACAAACTGGGATGGGGAAGTGGAGAAAAAGAAGGGAAAAACAAAAAAATACATGATTATACGTATTTAAATAGACATTGAAAAGATAGTTAAGATAGTTGTATTAATTTCTCTTCATTGAAAAGAAACATTTGTGCCAATATTGTTTGGACAATTAAATAGCTTATGTTTTGTATTTTGAGTAATGAATTAAAGATAACAATATGCAATGCATTAACCTTTGTTTGAAATTTTATCTTTTCTTCTCTTTAAAAAACAAAACAAGAGGGTTCACAATCAGTGAACTCCCTTTCCCTGACAATGTCCATCGTGGCTACAGACAAAGTATCCCTGCTTGGCCAAGCTGGGGCAGAACAGTATGACGACAGGCAAGCCCGCCACTGACCTGCAGGAAATCAGTCATGCCCTGAAGAAAGGCCGGGACGCCAGGCATCGCCAGGGTGATAGTGGGAGAAGCCAGGCCAGGCCCGCCAGCCCCTGAGCCTGCAGGCCCCAGCAGGTTCCCCAGGAGCTGGGAGAACTGAAGATCAGCTGTGGAGGGCTGCGGGGGTGGAGGCTGGGCAGGGCCTCCAGGAGCAGGGCCAGCTGTGGTGGCTGTGTTGGTGGTGCCAGCACTGGCTGAAGCAGTGGCAGGTGCTGGAGGTGGAGCCATTCCTGGGGTCCCCTGAGCTATCAGGAACCAAGGGAAGAATAGTGAAATTTTGAGGAAAACCAGACACTACAGCAGCCCCACTCTGACCTTTCTGGCAGAAAAGCGTATCACTAGGGCAAATGGAAAGAACCAGGAAGGCCCTGTGAGCAGACTGGGAGGGAGCACCAGGCCTGAGAGTCACGCAAACCTCCCAATTGGAGCAGGAAGAACAAGGACTCACCAACAAGGACTGGCTGCATAAGAAGCTGCCCCACAAGGCCGCTCACCATCTGGGCCAGCGAGGCATTAGAACCCAGCCCGGCACCCTGCTGCAGGGCAAGAGGGGAGGTTTCAGTCCTGCCCCTCCCTGGCACCACGTCGGGTTGTCTCCCAGTACCCTTTCCCACCAGACGCCCCAACTCTTCTCACCAGAGCCCCAGAGACCGCGGGCCCCCCAGGATGGGAAGGTCGAGCCTGGGGAGGGGTCGGCCGGGCAATCACCACCCGTGTTGGAGCTGTCGGGAAGCCTGGCACTTGCTGTCCTGTGGGAAGCAGATGAGAGAGACCGGACAGGGCTGAGGGCCAGGCTCTTGACCACCAGCCGACAGTACCCACCTCCATGGTCTATACCCCACCTCCCCGGCTTCCCCTTCCGGGTCATTACCTGCGGCCGCGGAGGCAACAGCTGCCACCATGGCCTGATGAGTGATCTGGTGGGCGACGGCGTGCATGAACTCAGGGGGCAGGGAGGGCAGCTGGATGAGGGTGGAGCCTGGGGGGTGGGTCTGATGTAGCCTTGAACCTGGACCCCTGCATCCCGCCCCGCAGCCCTACCCCTTCTCTAGCCAGAGCGCAGCCTGCTCTGATGCCCTCACTCTTACCCAGGCTTTGGCCATGACCAGGGGTTCCTAGGGGGCCAGTGGGAGCACTCGGGACACCACCGGGCTGTGTGGCAGAATCTGGGCAGGGAGACACAGAGACGGTGACCCTGAGACCAAGGGCCAAAGTCGGCTGACAAGAGGAGGCACACGTGTGCTCTCCAAGGACAAAGCAGCCCCTGCCCAGGCCCACTTCCCCACATGGCAGCACCTGGCCCGCCACCACCCTTCTCACCGCTCACCTTGAATGTTCATGTGCATCATGACCACGGGCTCCACACTCTGGTGGGAAATCCGGATGACCCTTGGGTGGCTGCTGGCTGGTGGGGGAGCTGGTCCCGGCGGGGGAGCCCCCTCAGTTGAAGACTCAACAGTGGCAGAAGATGGAGCCAGGGAGGAGGCCTGGCCAGGACCAGGGGGAGGTGCCTCTGAACTGGGAGTTGGAGGGGGCCGAGTCCCGTTTCCTGTCATGGTCACAGTGGTCCCCACATTGATCTGGAAGAGAAATACCAGGCAGAAGTGAGAAATCACAGAAGCCTAACACATGGCACCACACAACTCACTTCCAAAGTCTTCCCCTCCAGCACCCCCCCATTCTGAGTCTCACAGCCGCTGCCCTCTGGAGCCCCTCAGAGCCTCCCTGTCCCCTCCCTGCAGACCGCTGCAGCACCTGAATAGGAATGGCCGCCTGCTGGAGCACCATGGGGGTGGTGTAGTGTGACATGGGCCGGACCACATGTAGGTGGCGTGGGGGAGCGCAGGCCAGGTTGCAGCGCAGGTCGGACAGTGCCACAAAGGTGTTGCCCAGCAGCCGCAGGCTCTCGCCCACCAAGTTGATCAGCCTCTGGTCTTCCTCCCGGCCCTCGTGCTGCATGCCAGGACAGAGCAGAGCCAAAGACTCAGCGGGGGCACACAGCCCACCCCAGCCTCAGTCCTCGCCTAAGGCTTCCGCACAGACTGAAGCTGGGAGGGTGAATCTACGTCACTCACAAGAACCCTTTCCTCCGGCTGGGGATTTAGTTCAGCAGCATAAGCACCTACCTTGCAAGTCCCAGGTCACAAGTTCGATCCCAGGTACCAAAAAAACAAAAAAAGGAATCCTTTCCTCCTAAAGCAGTGTGCTCAGCAACGCATACACTACAATCCCCAGAGGAACCGTTAGGTCACTATCGAGGAACCTCCTTAAAAAATCCACTTGGGGTGCGGGGGGGTGTAAGGGCTGCAAGGACACTGGGTCCTGCAAGACTATCTTGCCTGGAAGGGAGGAAAAGTCCCTCAGCCAAGGGGACTTTGTTGCAGCACCATCTGAGGGAGTGTCAAAGGATTATCTAAACCTGCTTTGTTTTGAGAGCTTTTTTCTTTTTTTTTGGTACCAGGAATCACACTCAGGACCCTGCACTTGTCAGGCAGGCACTTGTGTGGTGAGCTGTATCCCCTCCGCCACTGTTTTGGGAGCAGTGAGGTGGAGGGAGGGCAGGAGGAGAGGAAGGCGGCCCGGAAGCCATCAGGGCTCACGTTGTTGTTGTAGTCAGTAGTGGCGGCTGAGCCCAGAACCTCGTAGTAGCGCTGCAGGAAGGGCTGGAGGCGGCTCTCCAGCCGCTGCAGCTCCTGCAGGACCTCAACATACTCCGCAGGGGATGGATGGCTGTGGACAATCCCAGCACAGTGAGCCAGGCTGTCCCGAGCCCCCGCCTCAGTCCACAGGGGCTGCACCTGCCTCCCCCAGCCCAGCCCAACCCAACCTCTTCCAGGGCTAGTAGTTTTTGGCCTTCATTCTCTGCTATGGGGAGATCAGGAAAAGAAATGAACCATCTCTACTTTTCTTGCCACAGCCCCATGCCAGTGAGTGGCAGGACACTAACTGAAAGGAAATGGGGCCATGTGGGCTCTGACCAGGCTTGGGAGGGAGGCAGGCACTGCTGCCCGCCCCAGGCTCTCCTGCTACTCCAGAGGCCTCTGCGCCCCCCACACACAGCCTGCTGGGGCCCGGAGCAGCACCTCTGCTCCCCTGGGGCCTCTCCAAGTCTTCAGACCACTCAGCAACACCCGGGCCCAAAGGTTCCAGCCAAGGCTCACTTGGGCGCACTCGTCTCCGGAGCAGCCGCTGGCCCTGCTGGTGCTGACCCAGAGGGCGCAAGCTCGGGGCTCTGGGCTGGCGCACGCTCCTCCAATTCCTCTGCCTCCATGGGTTCCCGGGACGCTGCTTCACTTTCAGCTGCTTCTGAGGTTTGCGAGCTCAAGGCTCCTGGCTCTGGGGCCACGGCAGGCGCTTGAGGGGGCGGCTGACTGGGCTGTGCTTGGGGCGCACCTCGACACTGAAAGTGGGGAGAGCCGGGACAGCAGACACACAGTGAGAGTGCTGTAAGGGATTACTTGGGCCAAAGGTGCCCGTGCTAGGCTCCCTGTGGCTAACTCCCTACCATCATACACAAGAGCCTCAAGAGAGACATACAATTAAGGGCCATGGCATCTGTAAAGAAATTAACAATGGAAAGCAGGGTCTGGGATTTCCTAACTGCCACAGAGACGGAAAACCACAAGGCTGCAGCCAGAACACAAACTAACGAAGTCAGGGCAGCCTGATCTCAAATATGAGAGTCACAAAACTGACATGAGGGGTGCTTTGTTCACTGGAGAGATGCCATGGGAGTTATCTGACAAGTCCAAAACAAACTCCCCAGAGAGCAGGAACCAACAGGACTGGCAAGGACAATGGAGCTCACAAAGATACTTTTCCTGACCAAAGGGACAATTATAGATAAGGGGCCAGATCAGGAAGGCAGGCCTTGTGGACATGGACCAACAGGCCCTCACCCCTGGGCTGCAGAGCAGAGGGGAGGAGACGTGCGCTGCACTTGCCCACTCACCTCCATCCGGCACAGCAAGGTCTGTATATCCCTGATCATGTGCTGGGCCATCACCAGCCGAACCCGAGGCTCACTCTGCAATAAGACAGCAGTGATCAGGGCAGCAGCCAGATCAAGCCATGAGCTCCACCCGCCACTAAACCAGGTTCTGGGCATCTCCTCAGCCAGGTCCACCCCGCTTGTGGCCTCCTTCTCCCAGATCCCCTTCCCTGACCTTCCCAGGCCCTGCAATACCTGAATCGGGGCCTGTTCCATGTTGATGTGAACATCCACAGCAGAGCCGTCACTCTGGGGAAAGGGTAAGGGAAGTTGCTCTGGGAGAAGTCAAAGACTAAGGCCTGCACACCTTCAACTCATTCTCTGGAGCCTAGCCTCATTCCTCAGTGTGTCAGGACCATACCAGAGGGCCTCCAAACCCTAGCTAAAAACTGAGATATCTATCTCCTGAATGCCTGCTGCTACCACAACGAAAACTACCCTTTCCCCAAAACCCTCCTGTGTGGAACACAAGCTTACGGGAAGATTGAAGGTTCCAACCATGACATAGCTGTTGGCATTCCGGTCATGAACAGAGGCCCCAGGCCCACGAGTCCCAGGCAGGGGTCCCCCACCATGGGTGGTCGAGGTAGAACCTGTCCCAGAAGATGCTCCAGAAGGGAGCTGAGTCTGAGGAGGAGCCCGTTCCACCAGGTGGATCACCTTTCCCCCAACATCTGCAGAATAAAAGATACACACCAAAACACTGTGTTAGCAGATAAACCCAGGCCTCAGCTTGGCCTTAAGCCTTGAACTGCCTCCCCCAGCCCCTTACTGTATTCCTGGAGCTTCTTATCATCCTGCAGAACTCGTCCCTGATAGATAAGCCGTTGTTTCTCAGAGGGAATGCTGACAGAGGCAGCGATATGCTCCTTAAACTCTTTGACATTCATCTGCAAGAAGGAAGAGTCATACAGAGAAACCAGAGAAGGAAGGAAAAGGGAAGAACTAAAGGGAAGTAACTGACTTGAGATGAACAGTAAAAACCATTAGAGCGGCCGGCCATGGTGGCATGTTCCCGTAATCCCACCACTTGGGAGGCTGAGACAGAAGGACTGCTGCAGTTCAAGGTCAGCCTGGGCTACAAGCTGTTCTTGAACTCAAAAAACACACAAACAAAACCACATTATACATTCATCCCCAACTTGTCTTGATTGTGTGGAAATTAAGGTGCAAAGGCCTGAGCCAAGACCCCATGACAAAATACAAACAACAAACTTAACAAAGCTCAGACTACAGACTCAGGAGAAAATAACAAGGCTGAGAAGACAGCCAGGCAGGTACAGTGATATGTACTTCTATTTTCATTACTCTAAGAAACTCAAGCAGGAGGATCAAAAGTTCAAGCCCAGCCTTAAGCAACTTAATGAGACTTTGACTCAAAAAATAAAGGGCTTGGGATGCAGCTCAGTACCAAGGACCCGAGTTCAATGCCCAGCACACCATCATAAAAAAACAAAAAGCCAACTGACATTCCTTGTCTCCTCCTTTGCCTGGCTCCCAAAGGAATGTTTTTAAGAGATACCAGTGACTCCTTGCCAAACACAAAATACTAGCTTATTTATCCCCTGTAATCTCAAAGATAAAAACAAAGGAAAAGACAAAGTGGAGAATCAAGTTAAGGAAGACTAAAAAGGTAAGAAGGGAGCAAAGGGCTAGAGACCTAGCTTAGTGGCACAGCACTTACCAAGCAGACACAAGGCTCTGGGTTCCACCCCCAACAATACAAAAAAAGGAAGACGAAAAAATTTTCCCTAGACAAATGACCCTTGAAAAATATCAAAGATTTACATATAGGTATGAATCACAAAAATCTATGATTTTCTTGTTTTTTGTTTGCTTGTATTTTGAGACAGGGTCTTGCTCTGTAGTTCAGGCTGGTTCTGAACTTAACTGTGCAACCCAGGCTGGCCTTAAACTCACAGTGATCCTCCTGCACAGGTGTGTGCTACTACACCCAGCAATTTTCTTAAATATGTTAGGAAACTAAAGGTCAATCAGCTCATGACTTTGTCTCTAAGAACTACAAGGGAAAAGAAACACAGATAGCTGTGTTTACACCATTAAACTCAAGAGATAATTATCAATTATTGCTCCACAAGTACTAATAATCCTACTCAATAGTTCCCTAGTGCTGCAATATGGGTTCTGACTTCTACATTTTATAAATAAACAATACAACTGTAACCAAGCTGTTTTTAAAGACACTTGAGATCCCCGAGTTGTTTCCTTTCCCAAAGGCTGGAGCCCATTCATGATGACAGCACACAGAATCCTACTTTCTCTGTACTTCTTTCTGCACCGAGTTCTATTAAGCTGAAGAAAGGCATAACAAAATCTGCCTCATTCATCAATAACTGTGCCTTCTCACACAACGAATAACATCAGTATATGTCCTATCTAGAATGAGAACAATGGAATCATTGAAAATAAAATCTGAAAATTAGGGTCTTCTCTCAGTCTAAAGGAGAAAGAGGAAGAGTTAAGGTATCTTCCCAGAAGTACTGGGGTCTCACCTGGGCCCCTACAATAAAGGTCCGAGTCTGAGAGTCCAGGGTCTTCACCAGCACCTCCAGGCTGTCAGGCTCCTCCATAGCGGCACTGGGACTGTCACTGGGCTCCATGGCCAACAGCTCCCTAAGGAAAAGCGAACGGAGGGAGGCTGATGTAACCCTTAACAGATTTTATACACCCGGAAGCCTCCCTGGCCTAAATCTCCGCCCAAATACCTAAAAAGTTTCTTCTACTTAAGCACATACACTCACACCCGCCCCCATCTTCCTTCTGATTCCGGGGTACAGGGTGAGAAACACAAAAGGCAGGGGATCGACGACACAGGAGTTGAAGGACGGAAGGTGGGAGGGGCTCCACAATGCCAATCACAATAAGGGAGGACCAGTTGGGCTAGGCATCAGGGAAGAACGCACGAGACCAGCGACCAGTGTCATCACCGGTCGCGACAGGGCAACGGGCCCAGAGATAGACAAATCCTGGGGCTACGCGAGCCGGGGTCCGCGGAGAAAGTGGTTTCGCGCACGCGCGCCACGCCCTCGAACCCGCCTAAATCACTACACGCCCAAGACGGTAGACACTCACGCGGGGCTGGAGCGGCTAGCGGACTGTCGCTCTCTTCTGCCTTCCTTCGGTGTTCCAGCAGAGCGGCACAACCAACACGCGGCCCAGCACACATTTACACACATACACACCCCAATGCCTTGCGGCTCCGCCCCCGCTGACCCACCGTACCGTCACTTCCGGTCTCCCCCAACCTGCCACCGATGGCCACTTCCGTTTCCCTGATCTATTTGGAGCTCTCGAGGCGGTACTTCCGGCTCCCCGCAGGCTCCTAAGATTTACTTTCGAAGGACACGATGAGAAAGTCCGCGGCCCAAAACAGTGAGTTCCTGGGGGAGAGACGGGCAGGGGCCGGCCTAGATGGGAGGGAGCCGAGCACCCTGAGGAGGAGCCGCCGCCGCGTCGCCCGGGGGACCTTACTGCGCTTGCGTGAGTCTCAGGACGCATGCGTACACACTAAAGCACCGCCCCATGCCCCCATTGGCTCTGTGCACTTCTCCGGTGCGGCGCGCAGGAGCCATGGGTGCAGGTGGCTACTCTAAATGCCTAAAGAAAATAACTCAATACCGTGAGAGACTATGCCTGCCTCCAGAGAGACCGCGGAAGGTCGTGTGGGCACGACCTTCAGACCGGGGTCTCCCTCGTTAATCTACGTTAACGGCTTGGCAGGCAGAGCCTTCCAGGAGGCACTGTCCTGGCCACCTAAAGCCCTCGAGCGCCCCCTGGCGTTGCCGCGTGCAGCCCCGCGCTCCGGAAGTCCGCCGGCGGCGGCGGTTGGAGGAGGCTGGAGGTTTTCGTGAGCTGCTGGTCCCAGCTCGGTCCGGAGGGCGTTTGCGGACTGTAGGTTTCACGTTCGCCCACGGCGTACTCTAGGAAAACTAAACATGTCACGGCTTTTGAGGACTCGCGGCAAGCAGCGAGGCGTCTCCCAGCAGAGCCTGAGGCAGGATTGCGAATGCAAACCTAGGCTGAGCGACTTAGTTAAACCCTATCTGAAAAATTAGATCACGGCTGGGGATGTAGCTCATTTTAATGGCTCGGTACGGAAAAAGGGGTTGAGGGAGAGAAAGCGCCTCAGAATCTGCAGCATAAGTTTGACTGAACGGAGGGCTGGTCGATTTCATCCTTTCTGCTCGCTCCCCTACCTTCTGTTTATACCTAGGTGTCAAGAGTTTCAGTAAACACCTGTTCAGCGAGCATTTACTTTGTACCAGCCATTGGGTTTAAAGCCAGCGGGCGTTGGTGGCAAACACCTGTGATCGCAACACTTGGGAGGCTGAGGCAGGAGGATTGGTGCAGGTTCGAGGCCAGCCTGAACTACAAGGCGAGACTCCGTCTCAAAACACTAGTAATCATCATCATCGTAATACACTGAGCCTTCCAACAACCAGACCTACAGCCTTTGGATTAAACTTTTTCTTTACTACCCCTAAATTGTTGAATTTAGTTATTTTAAAAAATGTTAAGGGCTGGTGTGTAGCTTAGTGGTAGAGTGCTTACCTAGCATGGACAAAACCTGGGCTTCCATCCCCAGCACCAGAAAAAAACAAATATTTGAACATTGCCCCCAAAATAAAACAGTAAACTCTGATATTTTCATGGCCCAGTTTGTTTTAACTAAATCACAAGCTCTTAGCAAGTCTTATCTCTCAGGACAAATCTTTGTGTGTGGCCGCTGATGAGTTATAAATAATCTATTAAGGAAGCCTCGTGGCATTAACTTTTCCACCCACTTGGCACTGCCTCTAGACAAGTCTTCCCATCATTAAGAATTTATTCCCCTCCCCAAACTGTAATGCTTTGCAAACATTGTTATTAATTACAGCATTCTGCCATGTGCAGCTTTATCCTGAGTGCAGCCTCTAAGGTTGATGTGCCCATTTACAGACAAAGGAATGGATAGAGATTGGTGAATTCTGCCTAACATGTCTGTCCTCTTTAACTGTTATATTATGTACCCTGGCTTTTTTTTTTTTTTCCTTTGACAGGGTCTCATCATGTAGTTTAGGCTGCTCTTGCACTTGCAGTGACCCTCCTGCCTCAGCCTACCTAGTGCTGAGACACACTAAGCTCAGCTCTACCTTTTTAAGTAATACATGTGTAAATGAGCTCACTTGTGTGTCATCCAGCCACTCCCAGGTAGGTACATAGTTCCTCAATTATAGTAACACAAACTTAAAGTCCACCATGCCCCTGACTAGTTCATACCTGTTTTGAAATACGTATCAGGCCAGGCAAGGTAACACACGCCTGTAATCCCAGCACTAGGAGGCTGGGACGAAAGGACTGCCATGAATCCAAGGCCAGCCTGGGCTACACAGTGAAACCATGTCTCACCAAAAAAGTGGGGTGTGGGCTGTATTGCAATGATTTGTTTACACATCCAGTTTTCCCTCTACTGACTTCTTCAAGGTCAGGTGCTGTGTCTTAGTCATTCCTTCCATCTGCAGGGATTATCTATTTTCTGGCAAACAGCTAGGATCCAAAAAAGTTTAAGTGAATGAATGAATGAAAGACCTAATCAAGCTACTTTTTCCAACACTACCCAACATAGCAGGTCTCAGCTTGAACCCGGATTCAAAGACCCCAGGCTTCCACTCTCAGGATTCAGCTCTCTGTATAACTCCTGAGAGACCCAGGACAGGCTGGGGGTATTGTGGAGGGGACACGTCCAGAAGAGGGAGAAGAAGGCCCCAGCATGACAGGTAATCCAGGCCTGAGCTAGAAAACAAGACTGAAGTTACTCATTAGCTGGTGGCAGGGACAAGGGTCGAGGCAAGGGGGCTGGAGGCAGCAGACTGAGCAGTGGTTAAGGCACCGGTCGTAGTGTCCTCTCCGAGAGCACCAGCTCTGCCTGCCCCACGATGTTCCACCAAATCTGGACAGCCCTGCTATACCTCTGCAGCGCCCTCCTCAACTCCGTCCACCAGTGCCCCGAGCACCCTCCACTCACAGCTCTGGGGGTGGATGAGAAAGAGGTACAGGCTGAGGACGAGGAGCCTCAGTAGAAGCTTGTGGCAGGCAGCCTAGACCGCCCAGGGGCCGTGCCGGGAAAGGGGGAAGGGGTGGGAGTGTGAGTGCAGAACTGAAGAAGCAAAAAGGCCTGTGCTGCGGTGATCAGGATGGGGACGTGGCCAAACTGGGGCCATGGGGTGACTGTCCAGGTGGGCCAGGCACGGATGAGGGGAAAAGTTGGCACAAAAGTCCTTGTCATGGAACCAAGCCCCGTGGGTTGGAAGGTGGCCAGCGCCTCTACTCCAGGTCGCACGTGCCCCAGTGCCGCAGTTAGCTGGAGCCTGCGGTGCACCCACCGACACCTTCTGCTTCCTTCCTCACTCCAGTTCCCAGAGCCCCACCTGGGCCACTGGTTCTTCATCGCAGGGGCAGCGCCCACCAAAGAGGAGCTGGCAGCTTTCGAGTCCGTGGACAACATCGCCTTTAACATGGCTGCGGGCTCCACCCCAACGCAGCTCCAGCTCAGCGCCACCATCCGCACGTGAGTGCTGGGGGCACCACAAGGCCCAGGCCTTCATTCTTGGTCCACTGTGGTCAGTAGTTCTGCCAGTTGCTCTGTCACTCAGGAGCCGGAAACTGGGCATGTGCTAGGCGCAGGGAAGGACTAAGACGAAGGGAGGTGGGAGCTGTGTCATTGTGGTGACACTCAGTCCTCTCTCCTGGCCACCACCACACCTGCAGGAAAGAGGGGTTCTGCGTGCCCCGGAAATGGATCTACCACTTGACCAAAGGGAGCACAGATCTCAGCACCGAAGGTTGGGTTCCAGCAGCCCTCACCCTTCCCAGCCCCCTCCCCAGCTTGACTTGCACCTCTGTCCTCACGACCCCCTGCCCTGTGCATCCTGGCAGGCCGCCCTGACATGAAGACCGAGCTGTTCGCCAGCTCATGCCCCGGTGGCATCATGCTGAAAGAGACGGGCCATGGCTACCAGCGCTTCCTCCTCTACAGTGAGTAGATGCAGGGCAGACAATGTAGAAGGCGACCAGTGTGGATGGGGCCATTTCTCTGGGCCCTCTGCCATCCTCCACAAAGCCCCCCCAGGCAGTGGTGCTGAGAATGGGCTCTGCCCAGCCTGGCTGCCCCTGCCCTTCCAGATCGCTCCCCACACCCTCCGGAGAAGTGTGTGGAGGAATTCCAGTCCCTGACCTCCTGCCTGGACTCCAGAGCCTTCTTACTGATTCCCAGGAATCAAGGTGAGGGGTTAAAGTCTCCCAAGAGACAGGGTCCCACCAGGCATTGGGTGGAAGGCTCATGTGATCACGCCACAGTGAGTCAGTACACAGCCCAGGCAACATCATCAGAGCAGCCAAGGGGACGTTGCTACTTCTTGCAGGCCGAGATGGCACCAGAGGAACCCAGCTGAAAGCTGTGGTATCACCCAAGGGGGCAAGGGCAGGCTATGGGCTGCTCGAAAGAGGCTTCTGAGTCTAACACGGACAGAGCACCCCCTGCCCACCAGCCTTGCCTCGGTGCTTAGGCTGCTGGAGCCCCTCCTCCTTCCTTCCTCCTGCCCTCACAGAGGCCTGCGAGCTGTCCAGCGACTGACCTGGAACCTCAGTTGTGGCTCCAGTGGGATGAGCTGCCCAGGGAGGAAATCCAGAGACCCCCTTGCAGATAATAAAGATGACTTCCCACCCTCGCCCTGCTCCCCGGGTTTCATTTCACCACTGCGGGGGGGGGGGGGGCACCACCGCCTGACCCCTGCTGGGTGGCGTCAGGAAGGACACTGTGGTACAGCGCGCACGTTGTAGTGGTGTATTTAGGGTTTAGTGTGACACAGGTATTTACTGCTGAGTGAGCAAACCCCTGGCCCCTCATGGAGACTCCAAGCGCCATCCCCTCTGCCTGTCTGGCCTTCTGAGCTGCCCTCGATGGTACTGCCCACACTGTCCCACTCCATGACCCCAGTGAGCTCCGGATCTTCCCTGCAGCATCCTGTCCCCGGTGGGTCCAGTGCAGACCCTCCACCCACCAGCCTCACAGCCTGAGTTCTAGGAAGCCCCCACTCCTGTCCAGACGGCCCAGGTTCCGGGGTCCCCCAGGACACCCCAGGATCCCAGCTACTTTCTCATTGCAGAGCTCTCTGTCCTGCTTCTCTCTGGAAAGGACCCTCTGGTCTCTATGCTCCATTATCACACTTTTTAAAAAGAGGTGAGGGAAAAAACTATAGGTGGAAGAAATATAAAAGCAAAGAGTAACAACAGCTGGTGAATCCAGGACGCCACCCCACCATCCACAGTCAGGGACGCTGAGCTCTGTTCCCTCCTGGGGAGGAAGGGGCCCTGTGCGCTCCTCCTCGGGGCTTCTTCCCCATCCCTGAGGTCCCTGTGCTCAAGACGCTCCACTCCTCCTAAAGGCCACACTAGCTTCTTCCCTCCTTGCCCCCGCCCCTACGGCCCCGGTCCCTTCCCCGGCTCTCCTCTCTGCTCCTGGCCCTCACTCCCGAGCCCCTCGCCTTCCCAGTCAGTGGCAGCTTCATCTGCACCAGGCTCTCGGAGGCTCACAGCCAGCACCAGGGCCTGCAGGAGGCCGAAGAGGCAGGCGAAGTGCAGGGGGTGGGCGGTCAGTAGGCTGAGGACGGCGTGGATCCCATGCAGGGCAGCCAGGAAGGACAGCAGCCCGTGCAGCCAGAGGCCCAGAGGCCCCCGGAGCCCCAGCGCATCCAAGGCCAGGCGCAGGGGCCGGGAACACACGGCCAGCAGGGTCGAGGCCAACAGCTCCAGCAGGTGCAGCGTCAGGTTGGTGGAAATCTGCAGACGCTCCTCAGGGTCCCCTGGGGGAGCCCCTGGTTCCCCTCGAAGCCAGCCCAGCAGCTTCTGGCGTCGGCCAGATTTCTCCACCGAGGCCTCTGGCCCAGGGACACCCAGTCCCCCTTCAGGGGGTGAGCTGGGTCTCCTGGTGCCACCTGAGTCCACAGGGTCCCGTCCAGGTGTTGGACTGGCTCCTCTGGCTTCCAATATCCCGGATTCTTGAGTGCCTCCCACAGTCTGGTCCCACTTGAGGGAATCCACTCTCCTGCTCCCCAACTGCTCAACTTGGGGCTCCCTGCTTGGCTGCAGAGCGGCCCTGGAGCTCCTCAGTGTCCCCGAGTCCTTGGTCTTGGGAGTTCCCATATCTCCCATGGATTCTGGGGCACTGTCCCAGTCGCTGCCCGAATTTTCTGGGGAGTTATCCACCCATCTGGGTTCGGGGGCAGGCGGGTCAGGCCGTGCCGCTTTCCGGCGGCCCCACGGGCGAGGGAGCCAGCCACCGAGCCGTCGCAGGAACATGGCTGGGGTGTGCGAGGAGCGCCCCCAGTCCCAGGGCCACTTTCGGACCCTTCTCGGGCCCCCTTTGGAAGGCAGATTCTGCTCAGGTTCGCAACAGGTAAATGGTGACCACGCCTACTCCGAATTCATAAGGGGCTCCCCACTTCCCCGGACGGTCACGCAGCGTCCAGTGTGGCTTGGCGTCTTTTCAGTTCAGAGTAAAAAAGGGACGCACACCCAAAGTCATTCGCCGCCACCCACAGACTTGTCTCAGGGTCTCACAAGGCCTGGGTCACCCCCCAAGGTGTCCTCTGTTTCTGGATTTCCTTCCCAGCAGGCAGCACCCCAAGTTTCACTCACCAAGGCCACGCCCCAGGGTGCCCCAGAAACCGGTGGGGAGGAGGCGCTCCATCAAGGAGGTCGGTAGGTGGCCGGGGTCCTTCGCTCCTCCTGAACCCGAGGAGCCCTACACCGCCGCCCCCGGCAGCTCAAGGAACAGGAAGTCTCGGCGGAGGCGGAGGAAGGTGTCCAGCTCTCCCCAGCCTGTGGCGTCCCTTCCTCGATTTAGGGGCGACGATTCCCACAACGTGGCCCTCCCGGCCTCGAGGGCGCAGCAAACAAGCCGCGTCCGCAAGGTCAGGACGGAGACGTCCTTGGAGATCCCAGCCTCCGGGTGCAGCGCGGGGCGACGCGCCCGGGCGCTCTACTGCTCCGCTCCGCCGATCCGGGCCCAGCGCAGCGGCCCCGGCCCCGGCCTCGCCTAGCCGCCGGGAGCCGCCGAGAGCCGCCGAGCCCGGAAGCAGCTGCGCCGGCTGGAGGGGAGGGGCGGGGCCGCGGGGCGGGGGGGGGCTTTTTCCAGGGGCGGGGCCTGCGGAGCCCCGCCCACTCCCTCGGAGACTAGGGACAGCGCCTGGACCGAGCAGTCTGCGTCTGTACGCGTGGGGACCCCGCGGCCCCTCTAAACCTGCCTTCCCGTGACCTGGGGTCTCTGCACATCCCCAGCCACTGCTCGCCTGCGACTTCAAAAGAGGCTTTGTAGAAAGGAAAATGGTGCCAGGAGCCTGGGACGCCGCAGCCCTGCTTGCTTAGCCGGCCCGTCAGGGCCAGCGCCCCGTGAGCCGCTGCTCCCGGGCTCAGCGCCGCCAGCCGGGCGTAGGGTTGACGGCTTGCGGGCCCGCGGCAGGCTCCCCTGCCCGCAGGCACTTCAGCAGTGGCATGAAGAATTTGGATTTAGCCAGAGGATCACTGTGAGTTCTAGGCCAAGCTGAACTACACAGTGAGACCCTGTCTCAGAACGGAAAGAAAAGCTGGGACCCAAAGTGTATGAGTTAGGCTCCAAGCTCAAGCAGCATCTAGGACAGTTAGCTTTAGGCCTCCTCTGGCTAGGGGCTTTCTTTGACTATCCCTGCATGCATCAAAACAGTCATTGTTTCAATTTTTTTAGTATATATGCTCTGAAGCAAACACTCTTATTTTGCATTGGTTTTGTTTTGTTTTGTTTTGTTTCTGTTTTTGTTTTTTGAGATAGGGTCTCACTATGTGGTGTAGTGTGGCCTTGAATTTACTATATAGCCCTGGCCGGCCTCACAGTGATCCCCCTGCTTCAGCCTCCCAAGGGTCATGATTACAGGCATGTGCCACCACACCAGGCTGGATGTCTTGAGAAGAGCCATTCTTTCCGGAGAGAGATGGAACTTCAGCATTGTTTCAATTTGTATTTCTTGATGCCCAGTGGTGTTGAACATTTTTTCATGTATTTATTTACTGTTCCTACATCTGAAGTGTGTATCCATCTCAGATGCTCATTTTTGAATTGGTCTTTAAATTTGGGAGGCTATGCTATTTTTTCACATATTTAATTTAATGCAATTCCAACATGCCATTAACAGAACCTCACAGAAGTAGGAAAAACTTTTTTTTTTTTTTTTTTTGGGGTACCAGGGATCAAACTCATGACCTTGCACTTGCCAGGCCAGTACTTACACCACTGAGCTAAATCTCTGGCTCAAATTCTTTATATATTCTAGTTAGCAGTGCTTGGAGGAAGAGCTGGCAAACATTTTCCCCACAGTCTGGGTTGTCTCTTCCCTCTGCTGGTGGTCTCTCTTGCTATGCTAAAGCTTTTTTTTGTTGTTGTTTTTACCGGGAATTGAACTCATGACCACGTGCTTGCAAGGCAGGTGTTTATGCCACTGAGCTAAATCCCCGGCCTGCAAAAGCTTTTTAATAAGATGAAATTCCAGCTCTGTGTTGAGTCTGTGATTTCCTGTGCAATCTGGGTTGTGTTCAGAAAGGCTCCCCCCATACCAGTGTCTTCACAAATTCTACCTCATCAATCTTCCAGCAGATTTAATGTTTCTGTTTTAATATTTAGATCTTTGATCCATTTCAATTTTAGTTTAGTGCATGGTGAAAGATATAGGTATGGTTTTAATCTTCAGCTGTAGAAAGCCAGTTTTCCCAGCAACATTTATTAAACAGGCTATCTTTCTTCCAGTGAAGTTGTTTAGCTCCTTTGTCAGAGATAAGATGGCTGCTGAGCTTGGTGGTATGGGCTTGTAATCCCAGCAGTTGGGAAGCTGAGGCAGAACTGCTGTGAGTTCAAGGCCAGCCTGGACGATATAAGAAGACCCTCTCAAAAAGTGGGGGGGGGGCAGGGATTTAGCTCAGTGACCTAAGCACCTGCGTGGCAAGCATGAGGTTGTGAGTTCCATCCCTGGTACCAAAAAAAGGTGGGGGGGCTGGGGATTTAGCTCAGCGGCATGAGCACCTGCCTGGCAAACTCAAGGTGGTGAGTTTGATCCCTGGTACAAAAATAAATAAAAACAAACAAAAAAGATAAGGTGGCTGAGTGTGTTTGGAGGTGTTTCTGAATCTTTTAATCTGTTTCATTGATCCTCCAGTCCATTTTTTGATAGCCAGACTAGGCTTACAAAAGATTCTGAGGGAATTTCTACATCAAGAAGAAAAAAGGGGCTGGGAATTTAGCTCAGGGGCATAAGCACCTGCCTGGCAAGCAAGAGGTTGTGAGTTTGGTGCCTGGTACAAAAAAGAAGAAGAAAAAGAAAAAGAAGAAGAAGGAGGAGGAGAAGAAAAGAGATAATTACTCTCATGAAATCATATGAAATTATAAACATGTTAGAAGAATAGATACACGAAAGAGAAATAGAAAAGAATTAAATATTACTAATACAATAAATTATCAAAATGAACAAAAGAAACATAAAAGAGCAAAGAATATTCAAAATGTTCTGCCATGTGCCAACCTGCTGTGGAGCGAGCTAATTATGAACTGAAAACTCTACTAACTGTGAGCTAAATAAACCATTCCTTCCTTAATTTTGGGCACTGGGTATTTTGTCTCAGCAACAGAAGTAATCAGCACAGTCACCATATTGATCAAAAGATCAGCTCAACAAGAAGATACAACAACTGCAAACCTATGTGCACCTAATCTTAGAGAACCCAATTTTATTTAAATCTCCACTATTAGACCTAAAGGGAGAGATAGACTCCACAGTAATCACGGGAATTTGAACATCCCTTTTGGTTTGCATAGATCACCTGGACAAAAAGTCAACAAAGAAACATCAGAGCTAAGTCACGTGCAGTGGCACGTGTCTATAATCCTAGCACTCTTCACAGCTGAGGCAGGAGGACAGAAAATTCAAAGCCAGCCTGGGCAGCTTAATGAGCCCCTGTCTCAAAATAAAAAATAAAAAAGGGGCTGGGAATGTAGCTCAGTGCAACGACCTTGGATTCATTCCCAGTAAATAAATAAATAAGTAAATAAAGAAATTAAAATTTGTAACCGGGTGTGGTGGCTCACACTTGTAATCCCAGCACTTGGGAGGCTGAGGCAGGAGGATCATTGCAAATTCAAGACCAGCCTGGGCTACAAAGTGAGCTCAAAGAGAGACTTTGTCTCAAAAAATACCATAAACAAATAAATAAAGTTTAGCTGTAGTACACATCATATGGTTTTAAACAGACATTTATGGAACATTCCATCCAACAGCTGTGGAATATGCATTTTTTTACATTAAGATGATTTCTCTAGAACAGATCAAATAGTAGGCCACAAAACAAGTCTTAACAAGTAAAAAAATCAGAATCACATCCTCTGTTTTCTAATGACAGTGTAGTAAACCTAGAAGTCAATAAAAAATAAAAATTTCAAATTACACAGATACACAGAGACCAAATAACTTTTGAATGAAAGTAGGTTTTGAAGAAATCAAAAAAGAAATCAGCAAAATTTTTAAACATGGTAACAGAACATACCAAAACTTAAGGATATAGATTTCTAGTACTAACCTGGAAGTTTATAGCAATAAGTATTTTTTTTTTTTTGCTCTTTGTTTGTTTGTTTGGATGGAGGGAGTACCAGGAATCAAACTCAAGACCTTGGACCTTGTGCTTGCTAGGCAGGTGCTTATGCCACTGAGCTATATCCCTGGCCCTTTTTGGTCTTTTTGAGACAGGGTCTCACTATGTATCTTAGGTTAGCCTTAAGCTCATTTTGTAACCTGGGCTGGTCTTGAACCCGCAACTATCCTCCTGCCTCAGCCTCCCAAGTGCCCTCCCAAGGGCTAACAGGTGTGTGCCACCATGCCTGGTTCAGTACACCTGGCTTAGCAGTAAGTATTGTCTTGGTTACTCTTCTCTCATTGCTGAGACAAAATACACAACACCCAAAGTCAAAGGGGAAAAGGTTTATTTAGCTCACAGTGTGTAGAAATTTCAGCCCATAGTTGGCTGGCTCCAAGGCAGAGTGAATGGCAGACAGGCATCACAGAGGCGGAAACAGTTCACAGTGGGCAGAGGGAGCAAAGCCAGCAGGGCCCCTCAACAGTGTCTTTTTCCCCTTTTATCTTATCCAGGCTACTTAGGGCGGGTTGCACTCACACCCTTAGCCCTAGTGCCCTGAATCAGCCACACTCTAGATCCAGCCACCTATGAAAAAGTCCCACCTATGACCATATGAGGCTTTTGGCAGACGTCTAAGCACAAGCCATGATGAGTACCTACATGAAAATAATAGCAAATGGAAACAAACCTAAAGCAAATAAATGAATAATCAAATAAACAACCTAATGATACATTTCAGTGATTTAGAAAAGCAAGAGCAAACCAAAACCAAAATTAGCAGAAGAAATGATTAGAGCATATAAAGATTCAAACCCTAAATATCCCCCAAATTCTCACGTGTTCACTGGCAGCGCCTTTGTAAGTTGACTGGCTCATGGGAAGCTGTGCTCCTCACATTAACACCTTGGTGAGCTCACAGAGCGTGATGTCAGGAGGTGGAGCCCGGTGGAGGCGAAGCTGGGGCTGCCTTTGCGTTCCTTGTTCTCACTCTGCTCTTTCTGTATCTGGCTTCATTAATAAGTATTGACGTGAGAATCTTTCCTCTGCTATGCCCTTTTGCCATGATATTTCTGTCTTGGACTGAAACTTCTGAAACTGTGATCCAAAATAAATTACAATGGAGATCACGTATATCTCTTATATACAACTTAATATCAGATATCACATTCCTCTGTGAGACATGTTATACCAGACTGACTGACAGCTTAAATATTATGGTTCGACCTCAGTCCTGTACCTAAGCACCTGATACATGTAACACTTTAAGAAAGGTGTATTTGTATTTTTCAGATCTGCTGTGACCTCCAAAGGGTTGTCTTTGTGTGTGTGTGTGTGTGTGTGTGTGTGTGTGTGTGTGTGTGTGTGGGTGACAGAGAGAGAGAGAGAGAGAGAGAAAGAGAGTCTCAATCAGGATGACCTTGAATTATGTAGTCCAGGCTGGCCTCAAACTCATGGGAATCCACTGCCTCAGCCTCCCAAGTGCTGAGATTATAGATTCTTGTTTTGATTATAAGATATAAAAATTCTCACCAGTGTGTTTTTAGTGGGTTCAGCTTTTGTAATTTATATGTATCTAGGAATCTGTCCATTTCTTCTGTGTTTTCCTTATTATTAAAATACAGGTTCTTGAAGCAGGTATTGATGATCTTCTGAATAGCTGTAGGATCTGATTTCATCCTTTTCATTGTTTGTGGGGTTTTTTTTGTTTTGGGGTTTTTTTTTCTTTTGTCTCTTTGAGATAGGGTCCAGTTTTTTTTTGTTTGTTTGGTTTTTTTTGTTTTTGTTTTTGTTTTTGAGACAAGGTCTCAGTATGCAGTTCGGGCTGGATTTGAACTCACTTTGTAGCCCACGCTGGCCTCAAACTCGAAGTGATTCTCCTGCCTCAGCCTCCTGAGTGCTCGGATTACAGGTGTATGCCACCACGCCCAGCCTTTCACCCTTTTTTCTTAATTGCATGGATTTGAATTTCCTTTTATTGATAAGATTGGCTAACAGTTTGTCAATTTTGTGTTGTTTTCTTAATTTCTTTCTTTTGTGTGTGTGTGTGTGCCTGGGATTGAACTCCCGACCTCATACTCACCAGGCGGGCGCTTATGCTGCTGAGCTAAACCCCAGTCCATTCTTTTGATGTTTATAACTTCCTCCCTCATATAAGCTTTGGACTTCACTTGCTTTTCTTTTTCTATAAGCTTGAGGTTCACCATTAGGTTGTTTGAGCTCACTGTTTTTCTGATATGGGAATTCACCGCTATAAATTTCTCTCATTGGACTATTTTCATTACATTTCATAATTCCAGAATGTTATATTGGTGTTATCATTTAACTGTAGAAACTAATTTCTTAATTTCATCTGTTGTTCAAGAGGGTACTGTTTAATTTCCATGTGTTTATGAAGTTCTTGTTTCTTTTGCCATTTTTTTCCAATTTCATTGCACTATGGTCTGACAATAATCATGAGATAATTTAAATTCCTTTGCATTTACTTAAGCATGTTCTATGAATTGGTATGCGGCCTCTTTTGGAGAGCATATCATGTACAGCTGAGAAGAATGTGTATTCTAATGTTATGGGGTAAAAAACTTAGTAGACATCTTCTATTTGTTCAAAAGTTTGGTTATTTATTTTTGCCTAGTTGATCTATTTGTGTCAGTAGTGTATTAAGGTTCCCCCATTACAATTGTACTAGTACTTGATTTTTCATATCCATTAATATTTATTTTATACAGCTGGAAGTGGTGGTATTCAGTGCATATATCATTATCTCTTCCTCTTAAATTATTCCCTTTACAAGAATGTAGTGACCTTCTTTGGTCTATGGATTTCTTTAATTAAATGTGTTTCTTATATGCAGCACATTATTGGATCTTGCTTCTTGATCCATTCTGCCAGTCTGTTTCTTTTGATTGGTGAATTGAGATCTTTTATGTTGATGGTCATAGCTGATATGTATTGATTTACTATTGTAGGTTTTTTTTTTTTTTTTTTTGGAACCGGGGATCAAACTCACAACTTCGTGCTTGCCAGGCAGGCGCTTAAGCCACTGAGCTAAATCCCTGGCCCAGTATTGATTTACTCTTGTCACATTATTTATCTGTTGTTGATTCCCTTTCCCCCTCCCCTTGTTTAATTACTTGCCTTGCCCGGTGGATTCATTCTGTTGGGTTTCATGGAGTTGTAGTCCTACGTATCTTTCTAGAATGTTCACCAGCATACTTCAGAATGCTGGTTTGATAGTCATGAATTTGCTCAGGCGTTCTTTGTCATGGAAGTATCTTATTCCTCTGTCAACTTTGAAAGATAGTTTTGTGGGGTACAACAATCTGAGTTGGAAGTTTTTCTTTAAATGCTTAACTCCAAGCTTTCTTTGACTTGAGGATTTGTGTTGAGAAGTTGACTGTGATTCTGACCGACTTTCCTTTATAAATGATTTGTTTTTCTCTAACAGCTTTCCATATTTTGTTCATGTGTCGAGTTTCTGAAATCTTGACTATTATATCCCTTGGAATAATTTTTTTTAAAATCATGCTTAGACTTCTACATGCTCCCCTTATCTGTATGTCAAATTCTCTTTTCACACTTGGGAAGTTTTCTGCCATTACTGGGTTTTTTTTGTTTTGTACCAGGGAACAAACTCACAGCCTTGTGCTTTGTGCTTGCCAGGCAGTTCTGCCATTACTTCTGTGAACAGATTTTTTTTTTTTCATGTCCTTGTTATATCTTGCTTTTTCATTTACTCTGATCAATCTTTTTTCTTTTTTGGTACTGGGGATCAAACCCATGGCCTTGCACTTGCCAGGCAGGCACTTACACCACTGAACTAAATCCCTAGCCCCCTACTCTGATCAATCTTACGTTATTCTTCTTTGCATTATCTAGCAGCTCTTGGATTGACTTTTCATGATCCCTTGCTGTTTTTAGGTAATCTTCCTTTTCATGATCACTAATCATAACCCTGTTTTCTATATCTGATATTCTGTCCCTACATTGGCTGATTCTGCTGCATATACTTTTGATGGAATTTTTAATCTCCTGGATTTCCGTATGACTCTGCTTCATGGATTTCATTTCTTTCCTACGTTGGATGTTCATGGTTTCTGTCATTTTCCTAAGCTCAATTTTTTTTTTATTTGTATCTTCTCTAGTTACTACCCATGTCTTTCATTATAGTCACCATCTCTGTAGTTTCCTGGCAAATTATTTTTCTCTAGAATCTCATTCATCTGCTATGTTACTTCTGCTGTTACTGCAAAGCCCAGATGAGTGGCTTTTGAATTGTTCTACCTCATTGCTCCCCTGGGTTTTCCTGGTGAGCTGAAGTCTGGGTTGCATCTAGCTTAAGTGTTTTCTTGTTTTCTGTTGTTTTAGCTGAATTCCTGGATCAGTGCTTGTAAATTGCTTATGGTGAGTAGTTTTTCTGTTAGTATTGAAAACACTAAGGAGAAGACTTCTTCCTTCTTGTTTCTCACAGTGTTCTAGCATCTGGACACTGTGTTATATTTGGTATCATGACTTATCCTAACTGTAAGCTCCTTCAGGATTTTGTTATTTGAAATGCACAAGGGGTCAAATGCAGCACTGAGCTAATATCCCAGCCATTTTGAGACAGAGTCTTGCTAAATTGCCCAGTTGGACTCAAATTTGTAATCCTCCTACCTTAGCCTCCCAGAGGGCTGGGATTACAGGTGTATGCCACCACGCCCTGCTAGTGTTTCTGAAATCAGTGACAGAGTGGTCAGAGGGCCCTCCAGGTGAAGGTGTAAATTCCTGGTGAAGGGATCTGAAAAAGGTGGGGCACTCCCAGAAGAGCTTAGGACTGGCAGGAAGTTACCATGCCATTGCAGTGGCTAGCTCTTCCAGCTCAGCTGAGATGCACACGCATCCCCAGGCTTGTTAGGCTTTCCCACACCAGCTTCCAGAAGAGTAAATAAACTATAAACGAGGGAAAAGGTTGATTTATTTCTCAACTGTTAGCAGCTCTCTCCCAAGACCAGAAACCACTGATTAAAGCCTGAAGGTTTGGCACCTGGGTAGATCTCGGAAGTAGAAATCAAAGTGCTCATGTCAGAAGTCCAAGTTCAGACCTCAGTAGCAGACCAGAGTCAAACTTCACCAAGTCAGAACTCCAGGTTCATGTACATCCTGAGATCCCGCTCCCAAGCCCGACCCTTTTCCTCCTGCCTTCTGTGCTCCCTCTGGCTCAGGGTGGCCACCCGAAGGGTCCTCTCCTTCCCAGACACAGCCCGGGGATCCCGGGGTGGGAAGTGTGTGACTCGAGGCTGTGGTGCTGGTCTGTAGCCCAGTCCTTCCTGGTCCCTCTTGAGGACAGTGGGGATAGGGTTGGCACGGCCTTCACCACGAGGCCCCAGCCCCATTCCTGGCTCCCAGCCTCCTTTTAGCAGCAGCCTGAAACCAGGGCTGGATGTGGATACCCCAAGGGGACCACTGGGTGGCCAGGGACCCCTGGCCAGTGACAGCAGGTGAGCAGTAGATGTGCAGTGGTTGGAGTCTTCAAAGCAGGCATCACAGGTCTCACAATACTGGGGGATGGGGGAGAGAGCCCTGCAGAGAAAAGAGAAAAGGATTAAGGGCAGAGGAAGGGAGAGGGAGACGTGGCCTCAGAAGGGGCTGGCAGTGTGGAAAAGAAGATGTCAGCTTTTCTGCTAAAGAACCAATTGCCTTTCTCCCCACTTGGCACCACCATTTTTGTTTTTTGTTTTGGTGCCGGTGATCTAATCCACGGCCTCTTGCATGCCAGGCAAGCTCCTTACCACTGAGCTACACTCCCCTACTTAGCCATAAGGGGCCCAGAGGGAAACGGGGAAAAGAGTTGGTAACTAAGTCTCACAAGCTCTTGAACAAGGGTGGAATAATGACTTCAGCTGTTCTAGCACTTAACTATACTAACCAACCCTGATTGATGTGTTTTGAATTTTTGTTTTAGTTTTTTTCTCTTTTCTCTTTTTGAAATAAAACAGATTTGGGAAGAAAAAAATAGAATACCTGACAAATAGCAATATTTTCATAAATATTAACATTGTTAAAAATTTTTTTAAAAATACATATATTTACCCACTAAATCCTGACAACTGGCCCATAAGAAAGATGCTTACTGCTTCCATTTCTCAGAAAAGCAAACTGAGACACAGACATAAGGTTGTTTCCAAGTTACTGGAATCAGGATTTAAATCCTAGAAGCTCATGTTCACAACCACTCCACTACCTTAATATGGGAAATGAAGAGAACCCTATAGCTGTTCCTGGTGTGGGCAGCCAGGAAATTTGGAACATGGGTACGGACTGAGGCTCCCCTTACCGGTTCTCTGGGCGCCTGGTCTCTCCATGGCTCTCCCTGACCATGCGGGCCACCTTGGGGAAGCCTGCTTCTTCAGCCAGCTGAGCAGCATCCCTGCCACTCAGCTCGCAGACCCCCACCCAGGCAGCCCCCCGGTCCAGGAGGTAGCGCACAGCAGCTTCCTGGCCTGCTCGGGCAGCACACATCAGGGGGGTCCACCAGAAAGCGTCCCGAGCATTGATATTCCCTCCAGCTCCCCCTGCCTCACGGGGCTCCAACAGCCTTTGAAGTTCTGCCATGTTCCCCTCCTGGGCTGCCTTCAGTATCCTCTGGGTTATCTTGTCCTCATCTACGAAGGATCTCTCCTGTCCATGCCTTCCTGATACTCCTGCTTCTGGTGTTGCTTCCCTCATCACTCTTCTTTTCTTCCTCTTTCTCTCCTGGGAAGGCTTAGACTGAGCTCTCTGGGGTTCAGGGGCAATGGTCTCATCTCCAATCAGGGCCTCATAGAAAGCCCGGGCTGCAGCCCCATCCAGGGTGGGCTCTGGCTTCTCAGACTGTGGCTGTTGCTGCCCATCCTTCCAGAGGTCACTGGGGTCAGTAGCTGGGGTGAACGTGATGAGTGACGGCCTGGACATGGCTTTGGAAGAATTGGGAAAATGTAGACTAGGTAAGAGTAGGTAAGGATGAGACAAGTAACACTTGCCAACCCAACCATGGCCTCTGTGGTGACAGTGCTACCTCCAGGGGCCTCCTTATGTAAAAATACATAACCTTAGAACAGACCCCGCCCCTTAATAGAAGTTAATAAAGAAAATTCTGTGAAGAGCTAATAATGTAGTTCAGTGGTAAAACGTTTGCCTAGCGTGTGAGAGCCCTAGATTCCATCTCTAGACTCCGAGAGAGGAAAAAAATAAGAAAAAGGAAAGAAAGAAAGAAAACTAGCTCCATGAGACAGCTGTTTGTAAGTGCTGCTTTGTACCCCCCTATCCCCTTGACAACAAATGCCAACCTCTATCTCTCTGAACACAATTATGATACATACCATTAAGTAACATCAGTCCAGCACTTTAGATCTTCCCTGTTCCTTCTTTGGCGGTCTCTTCCCAAACAAAAACAGACGTGACATTTCTCCGTAAGATTTCGGGAAAAGGCTCATATCTGCATCGCTTTGACGCTTCCATCTCGCAAAATAGCGCTATTCCAATCTAAAGAGTTGATGCAATCGATCACGTGGCCCAAAGACACGTGGCCACAACAACAAAACCGCTCCCAAGGTTCGATTTCCAGCCCCTTTCCAAGTATGCGCGCAAAGCATCGCGAACCCTGGCAGCGCGAGGCCCAGGGACGCATCGGTTGGGGTCTCGCTTTTACAAAACGCCCCACAATGCCCTTCGCTGCCCTCTACTTGGCGCCCCCGCCCCACACTGGTTTTCTGAAGCTGGGAAACCATTCTCCGAGCTAAGAAAGGCCTGAAGAGGCTGCGGGAAAGCTGGGAAATGCCAAGGAGCTGGGAAATGAAATAACGTCCCGGTGCCCCGCACCATTACGACCGGGGCTCGAAGAACACACTTAGAGCCCGTAGCAAAACACTCCAAGCCCTAAGAGGAAATGGAGAAATGCAAAGAGATGTTGAACAGCAGAATAGCTGGAGAGCCCTCAGGTTAGCGCACTGGACCAGTCTTCCTACCACTCGCCTCTAAGCCCAAGCGCACCCGACCCAAGTCCCTCAGCACGGAGCCCAGCGCACCTCCCGTCTCAGGCCAGATGCTGGGTGGGTCAGGGTCCCCGTCGGAGGCTCCGGGGGCGAGCCTGACAGGCGATCATTGGGTCGGTCCGGAATCAGCCCCCCTGGATGGCAGCGCTGCACCGCGCCTGAACCTAAAGGGAACCGTGTGAGCGGAACACCTGCGAGGGTCCCCGCCGCCTCGCTCCCCTCTCCCGCCCTCACTCTGCCCCTAAATCCTGTGAGTTCGCGAATGTATTTCCCAGATTCCCTGGCCCAAAAATCCCCACTTGGCTTCCGCTTCCGGTGATATCTTTCTGCGTCCCGCCTCCAGGGGCGGGGTCTTCCTCAGGGTCCTTGCGACGCCAGAGTCGTGCGCGATTTCTGCTGGGATTCGTAGTTCACTTTTCCCTCGTCTCGCTAGTCTCGCATCCTACTCGGGACTTCACTTCCCGGCGTCCACCGAGGCGCCCGGTTGCCAGCGCCTGCGCACTGCTCTCTTCCCCGCCCTCCCCAATTTCCACTCGCCCCCCCCCCACTTGGCCTGCCGCGGACCCGACCGCGGCCTGCGCTTGAGCGGTCCGCGGCATTCCTCACGAGCAGCAACTCCCCTCCCCCACCCCGCCCCGGTTCCCGTCCCGCTGGTGAGTCTGAGGTCATCGCGGTGCCGAGTCCCCTATCCCTAGTGCGGTACATGGGGATCTCCGCGCCTCGATGTGAAGGCGAAGAAGGAAGTGACCCGGTCTGGCACCTAGGGAAGAAGGGTAGCTGAGGGGCGGAGGCGGGATGTGGTCTCCGGTGAAGGGGACCTGACGGCCGCCCCGAGCCTGTGAGAAACGAGGGGCCCGGCTCTTGCTTGGGGGGGATAAACTTCGGGATCCCGGGGAAGGGCGCCGGGGCCAGGCAGTCGGTCACCCGCGGAGGTAGGAGGCAGACGGCCCTGCCGGGGCTGCCGCCGAGGGGATCGCGGCCCGGCTCGCACGAGCGCCGGGCGGTGTGAGCGCCCGCGGGTCGCTACCCGGAGGCTTCTCGCCGGTGGTAGAAGTTCAGAGAACTTCCCAGCTCGCAGGAGAGGGGCCGAGAGAAGTAAGGGAGGCTGCAGGGGGTGCCCCAGAGCCTGCGATTCTGTAAGAAGGGACGGCCCCGAATTCTTTCGTGCTAGGAAGCAAAGTGTGGGAGGAGGGAGGATCTCGAAGACAGGGAGAGCCCGGGCTTTACTTGCTCTCTTGTTTTTCCAGCCGAAGTGAAGATGAGTAGCTCCGAAGAGGTGTCCTGGATTTCCTGGTTCTGTGGACTCCGTGGGAATGAATTCTTCTGTGAGGTGAGTTGTCTTAGTCCTCCTGCATGCCTTCTCCAGGTATCCACTGGGCTAACATCCCCCGAGGTGTTCAGGGCCCACACACTTGCCTTTCATGCAGGGGCACCCCTTCCTGTGGAGGAAGGATCCCGTCAGTAACTCACCAGTAACCTGTGATAATGAGGCAAGACTGGGGTCCAGGTCTCAGCCCTGCCACCCTGCAACAGTGTGATACTGGATTGGCCAACCTGTACCTTTTTCTGTTGCTAGAATAATATTGGTAGAGCAGATCTCCAGTGAGTACTGGGAGAATTGAAATGCTGTCTGTTAAAGTGTTGGCTAATGTGCAAAGCTGTGTGTGTGTGTGTGTGTTTGGGTACTGGGGATTGAACTCATGACCTTGCGCTTGCTAGACAGGCACTTAGGCCACTGAGCTAAATCCCCAGCCCCTACAAAGCTGTGTGTTAATGTAAGGTATTCTAACTGCCTGCAGAGATCAAGCTGTTCAGCCCTCATTGTTCTGAGAAAGCCAGCTGTCCCTAAGGCGAGGGCAAAACTGGTTCCTAGATAGGAGGTGCAGAGGCAGAGATGGTGATTTTGAAAGGGATATGCTATACCTGCTTATTGTTAGGCAAGAAGGACTAAAGTTCTTATGGGGAGAGTGTGTGTGAGCTAGGAGGAGCGACTCCCAATACTTCTGTGGAGAATGGGAAACTAGAATAGTTGAAGTTTGTTAAGGACGAGGCATCAGAGTACTGTGCCTGGCCAAAGCGGGGATCCTTGTATGGATTAACCTCTTGAATTCTGTGTCCTGGCAGGTGGATGAAGACTACATCCAAGACAAATTTAATCTTACTGGGCTCAATGAGCAGGTGCCTCACTACCGACAAGCTCTAGACATGATCTTGGACCTGGAGCCTGGTGAGGCATCTTTGGGGTTCAGTGTATGGATGTGCACGTATTTTTCCTCTCTTCAATTCCCTGTTCATATGCTTATCAATTTTATTTTTATTTTTTGTATTGGAGATTGAACCATCGCAGTACATACCACCACACCCAGGACTTGAAGTTTTTAATTTACTCTTGGTTCTCCAGCTCCCATCACCCAGGATCCCCTGCTTTATCTTGATCCCCTGCCTGACTCATGCCCACTAAACCTGCAACTCAGTTCTGTTCGCAATGCCACTTCCCTCAAGGGCCTTGTTTACTACTCCTTTCTCTGGCCTTGCAACTTCCAGTCTAGATGTCTAGGCGTTGATGTCTTTGCATCTCTGTGTTGAGAGAGGGGTTGGGAGACAGAAAAGAGAGCAGAGGCTGAGGGGTGTGGAGAGAAGACAGAGCTGCGTTGAGTTGTTAGAAGGGTCAGTCCCAGATTTCTGGGTCAGATGCCCAGGCGATGAATAGGATGAAGTGTTGAGGTGGGTACTTAGCAAACTTAAGTAGCGAGTGGCCCTGGGCATTGGGTGGGGTGCCTAGGAAAGCTGAAAAACAAGAGGTTGCATTTGGCCGGCCCACGTTTCAGATGAAGAGCTAGAAGACAACCCCAACCAGAGTGACCTGATTGAGCAGGCAGCTGAAATGCTTTATGGATTGATCCACGCCCGCTACATCCTCACTAACCGTGGCATCGCCCAGATGGTGAGGCCTCTGCTCCCACTTGATTCCTTCTGGGGCAGTCAGGGAAGTGGAGTTTCTTGCAGCGAGAAGTTGTGCTTCATTCCTGTCGGGGCAGGAGTGTAGCTGAGAAGAGGGGAAGAGGCCCAGAGCCAGGGCCTGGCAGTTGAATCCTTGCTGGGGTCTTGCTAAGGCAGGTGTTTTAAGGGAGGGAGACAAGATGGGAATGGGTGGTTGTGAGAACAGACAGGAATGGCTCTGATGTTGTGCAGCCCACTGAACAGAAAGAGAGGCAGTGGAGGGGTTTGAGGGCTTGTCTGGGCCAGAGACGGGTTCTGGTCAGAGATGCAGCCACAGTGATCTGGGCTGGGCTGGGCTGGGCTGGGCTGGGCTGAGGAGGAGCTGCCTCTTCCCACTTAACCGCCCACCTCTTGCACTATGTTCATCTCAGTTGGAAAAGTACCAGCAGGGAGACTTCGGCTACTGTCCCCGTGTGTACTGTGAAAACCAGCCAATGCTTCCCATCGGTGAGTGATGAAGACAGAGGCGGGCACTGCGCAGCAGTCCTCTGAGGAGCTGGGTCTCCATGAGGTGGTGCCTGAGTGCTGGGGGTGGTTGGGCAGAGTTGGAGGAATGCATCCTACAGATTCTGCTGTCTCCCAGGCCTTTCGGACATCCCAGGCGAGGCCATGGTGAAGCTCTACTGCCCCAAGTGCATGGATGTGTACACACCCAAGTCATCAAGGCACCATCACACAGATGGCGCCTACTTCGGCACTGGTTTCCCTCACATGCTCTTCATGGTGCATCCCGAGTACCGGCCCAAGCGACCTGCCAACCAGTTTGTGCCCAGGTGGGGAGCAGGAACAGAATCTCCAGGGGTTGGAGGAAAGGCCCAGGCAGGATTCCCAAGAGGGAGAGGACAGGCATGACCTTTCTTGAGGCTTGCTCCTCCCAAAGTCAGGCCTTCACTGGGGACACAGCTCAGCAACACAGGCGCCTGCCTGGCAAGCACAAGGTCCCGAGTTGGATTCCCGGTACCAAAAAAAGGCAGGCCTTCCTGCTGAGCAACTGAGGGAAGTTGTTTAGTTGACTGTGCCTCAGTTTCCGTGTCCATAAAGCAGGTGGTGCTGGTACACACCTTCAGTGTCTTTATCAGCATGCGTTGTTTAGAATTGCGTGAAGTAGCATTTAAGTGGTGGCTCTTACTGTCATCGTCACACGTGCTCAGCTTTTGCCAGATCCCAGGGCCTGGTTAAGCATGGTTTATCTTCCTGGCGTGTTATTTTTATTCTGTACTAGTGAACAAAGGTTCTGCTTTATACTGAAACAAGTAGTGATGTGTATCTCCTAGAGTTTGAGTCTTTTTTTTCTTTTTGGGGTTTGTTTTTGTGTGTGTTTATTGCTGGCCATTGAACACACAGCCTCCTGCTACACCCTCAGCTCCCTGCCTGCCTTTTTGTGGTTTGTTTTGTTTGGAGACAGGGTCTCACTGTTGTGCAAGCTAGGCTCAAGAGTCTTAGGCTCCAGGAAGTCTCCTGCCTCAGCTTCTCCAGTAACTGGGGCTAGAGATGCACACCACCACACTCAACCTGGAATTTGAGGGGGTTTGGGGGGTTTGGTACTGGGGATCAAAGTCATGACCTTGTGCTTGCCAAGTAGGTGCTTATGCCACTGAGCTAAATCCCTGGGTGGAGTTTGAGTTTTAATGGATGCATAAGATACATTTCCAAATATGAGCAAATGAATTTGAAGTCCACTGTCCATAATAAGCAATGGGAGGCCTCCGTGGCAGGCAGGGACGGGGTTCACCCTGCTCTCTCTCCGGCCTCTGTCCTGGCCCAGGCTCTACGGTTTCAAGATCCATCCGATGGCTTACCAGCTGCAGCTCCAGGCCGCCAGCAACTTCAAGAGCCCAGTCAAGACAATTCGCTGAGTCCTACCCTCACCTGACACCGCCCGCTGTTCCTTTGCTGCCACCCTTTCGGGAGCCCTCTTTGATTTTTAGTTTAAATTAAAGGAGTCATTATTGTGGTAGGAATATGAAATAAAGTGGAAGGAAAGGCCACGAGCTAGTCGGCTGGTGCTTGTGGTTGGGGAGGGAAGTGGTGGTGTGCCCGACTTCAGGGTGTGGCCCGCCCTCCCCGGGCTGAAAACCAGCACAGGTCAGTGCCGTGGATCTGGGTGATGTCCGAAGAGCAGAGCAGAATTCCTGCTGGATGTGGGAAGGGCAAGAGAAAGGGTACCAGAGACGAGAGGAGTGTGGCTGTTCTGCAGTAGGCCCCGCCAGCAACATCTCCATGCGTGCCTCCTGGGTAGCGTAGGTGGCCTTGCACTCAGTGACCCTCCTGCCTCAGCCTGGCTCTCAGTTTAGATTTTAAAAGGAATGCCAGGCATGGTGGCACTTGCCTCTAATCCCAGCTCTCGGGAAGCTGAGGCAGGAGGATCACTGAGTTCAAGGCCACCTACACTACATCAGGAGGCTCCTTCTCAAAAAAAAGTGTGTAAGTTTGTGTGTGTGTGTGTGTGTGTGTGTGTACACAGATGAAAGGAAGAGTCCTAAAGAGCAGTGCAGGGTGCAGGGATGCCCGGCCATGCCATGCGCCCCCTACTGGGGGAGCCTAGCTCACCTCTAAAGGGGGACCGTCCCTGGCCACGCGCAGGGGGAGCTGCAGTTGGGGAGGGCAGCAGGTGGTGCTAGAGACAGCCAACCCCCGCCCTGACCAGAGGAGAGGTAGACACGTGGGTCACCCTGTCTAGGCCACTGCTCCCACACTCAGGAACCAGCCGTTGTGGTGAGGACGCTGTGTCCCTGCCAGCGTAATGACTTCCTCCTCTGGCCACGGCGCTGCCCCAGGCAGGAATATAGCCCATTCCTCCAGCAGCTCTGTCAGACTGCCTGCTGCTCAGGCTCTGTAGCAAGTCTCAAGAAGGTGGGGCTTCAGGGGGTCCTGCTGACTGCTGCTCCCTGAACCCCGTGATGAAGGGCTCCGTGCTGGTCGACCTGCTAGTCGTGGTGGGCTTCGTGCTAGGAAAGGGTGAGTGGGCCCGGGGCTGGGAAGGAGAGGGTGTGGCTGGGGCCCTGGACGCTGTCCGGGACAAGGGAGCAAGCCTCTGCTGCCATCCCTCCTCCTCTCTCCTGCGCCCCAGTTCCTGTTCCGGAAGTCCGGACCTGCCACTTCTGCCTCTTAGAAGACCCTTCGGTGGGGTGCATTTCCGGCTCGGAGAAGTGCAGCATCAGCAGCCCCGCCCCGTGCATGGTGATCTCCATCTATTATGGTGCGTGGCCGTGGCCGGGAGGAGATCGGGAGGGGATGGGGCTGCTGGGAGCCTGGGTGACAGGAGGAAGACAGCAGAATCCTGCAAGGCAGGCCGGGAGTGGAGGCCTGAGCACATTTTCCGGGTCCTCTCTGAAGGTGCCTGGGATAGAAGTGGGGTCTAGGTAATGGCTGGGGAGGTCCAGCACAGGAGACCCAGGTTTGGGGCCTGTGGGCTCTCACTGCCCTCTTCGCTCTAGGCCTCACGGTCCGCTTCAACATCCGAGGCTGTGGACAGGTCAACTCCTACCACTGCCAAGAAAAGCGCAACACCTACTTTTCACACTACTGGTATCAGGCCCAGTGCTGTCAGTATGATTACTGCAACTCCTGGGCCAGCCCCCAGCTGCAGAGCGTCCCGCCCGAGCCCCCCGAGAAGTACCCCGCGCTGCCGCTGTCTGATGCCCAGGCCCGCCGCTTCTACCAGGCCCTGAACCTCTCCTTGCCCCTGCCTAGCCTCGGCGCTGGGAAGGAGCCCGGAGACCGGGCCACCCCCGGCCCCCTGCCCCTGGCACCGGGCCTGTCTGTTGCTGACCTGCGCCGCCTGTACTTGTTCTTCAGCAGCTCTGGACTTCTGGTTCTTCCCAGGGCCGGGTCCTGACGCCTTCCCGTCCCACATCGCACCCTCAGCGTCCTGCAGGACCCCACCCTGTGCTCCGTGCCCTCCGGGCATCTCTCCTTTGCACCCCACCCTGTGCTCCGTGCCCTCCGGGCATCTCTCCTTTGCAGCTCCTGCGCCCGTATGGGCTTAGGTTTCACCCCTGTTGTGTGCTGCTCTTTCTGCCTCCTAGAAAAACTCAGGTGTGGCTTTGGCCGGGGCCGACAGAGAAAGGCAGGAGTGGCTCACATCATCTGAGGGCCCCACACTCCCACACTGGTCACCTGCTGCTTCCACTCGGGCCTGTCTCTAAGACTCAGCGCCACACTGCCTTTCAGCAGGGAAGACGGTCGGCCCCCACCAACCCCTCCGCCATCCCAGTCTCCTCCTCTGGCCTCTTGTCACAGTCTTTGGCCTCCGAGGCCCCCTTGCACCTCACTGAGCCCTTCGGCACCTGCTGAAAGGGAGTAGAGGGCCTGTCAGGGTTTGCTGCGTCCCCACTGCCCTCCACAATAAACCAGGCTGGGATACCTCCGTGTCGCACTGCCTGTGGGTCAGGTTCCGAGTGCCAGATGTAGATACATTGAAGAGAGTTAGTTGAGTGTGGGAGCCAAGCAGGACTGCAGGACACTGCCCACTCTCCCTGGCATTGGGGCTCCTCTCACACCCTTGCCCACCTCTACACGCCAAGGATCAAAGCACCAGGGTCTTGACTCCCAGCCACGAAAGGCCTGTGAAACCTAGAGCGTGAACCCAGTTGGTGCCGGGCCTTTCACTGGAAGAAAAGTCTTCCTCCAGGTGGATTTGAGCCTAGTGCTGAGGAACCTGGGCTTCTGCCAGTCCTTGGTGGTTTCTGAGGGTCCTGATAGCCAGGAGCTCCTCTGGACGTCCAGAAAGATCTTCACTTGAATATTTTTGAACAGTTGCCAGCATAGAGGAAGCAGTGATGGATACAGGTCAACCTTTTGTATGCACTCAACAAACATAATGCTCTGAGCCGGGCCATGTTAAGCCCCAGGACTCCCAGGTAGGATCTGCCCTTCTAGTACTGCAGCCTAGTGCCAGGACTGTGGAATCTTCTGAAGAGCAGTGCCAGTATGGACAGGAGGCCCAGGCCCAGCTTTCCTGACACTTGGGCCAGCCTCTCACATTGGTCACCTACCTAGGAAGGACGTCACCTCTTAGAATTGAGGGAATGTAATTGTGCCTGCACACAAGCTTTAGTTAGGCGCAGTGGTGAGTGCCTGTAGTCCAGGGTATTAGCTTACTCATCACTGAGACACTGCCTGACAGTTAATGCTTTTAGGGAATTCAGTCCATGGTCAATGGGTTCCAAGGCAGGACTATCGTGGAAAAAGCTGTGCAGTTCATGGCAGCTGGGAGACGCAGCCAGGAAATGGCCAGGGGCCACGTGCAGTAGACAGGGTCACACCTCTACCAGCTGCCCAAAAGTGCCCAGAACTGTGCCCCACCAACCCTCTTGACACCACCTTAACTGCCACAGCCACTACTGGGGAGGCAGAGGCGGGAGGATTGCAAAATTGAGGCCAGATGGGCAACACAAACTTAACAAGATGCTATCTCAAGAAAGAGCTGAGGGGCTGGGGCACTCAACGTGCTTGTCTGGTAAATGCAAGGTCATGAGTTCGATCCCCGGTACCAAAAAAAAGGTGGGGGGCGCTGAGAATGGGATTCAGCAGTAAAGCACTTCTAACATGCAGCATGGAGGAGGCCCTGGCTTCAGTCATCGGTAGTACCAGGGGTGTGTGTGTGTGTGTGTGTGTGTGTGTACTTGGGGGTAAATGCACACAGGCATGGCACATACTTAACTAACAATGGTTTGCAGATTAACACATCTACCTCAACAATCTGTGTGGGGCAAAGACACCAATGTTAATTTTTAGGTCATGAGCTATAGGAGGTTAGAAATGGTACAAAATGAGAAACAAACTCTGCCCTCCACCCTCTGGGCCTTTCTTCATGACTTCTGTTTTCAGTACACAGAAAAAACCACGTGAGAGACATACACCTGTAGCCCCAGCACTCTGCAGGCCGTGGTGGGGATCACGAACTCAGTAGTTCATGATCAGCCTGAGCAAAATAGCCCAAAAAAAAAAAAAGAAGAAGAGGTCACTGTGCAGTGGTCCACACCTGTAAGCCCATCAGTCTGGGAGCCTGAGGCAGGAGGATTCCAACTTTGAGCCCAGCCTGGGTGACCTGGTGACTTAGTGAGACCCTGTCTCAAAGGGTAGGGGAGAAAGGAGAGGAGTGGGAGTGCAGCTGGCAGACAGCCTCAGGCTGAGGGGCCCCTCCAGTCACCACCCAGCATGGGATGGCATGTGGCTCAGCACCGCTCACCTCTGAACCCTTGCAGTTCCTCCCCTTTTTGCACTAGTGCTGAAGCAGAAGCAGGGACACGGGGCAGGAGCAGAGCTGGCAGCCTCCCCGTCCCCGTGGTCAGCAGATGGCGGGCATGCTCGCCTCCCTCAGCCTCCACCTGCCAGAAAAGGGATGAACTGGACGCTTCGCAGAAGGATTTATTTCAGAGGCCTGGGACTTGGGCAAGAAGGGGGCCCTGGGGGGCAGTGTGGGTGTAGGGGTCCAGGCTCTTGCAGGCGCCATCAGGGGTGTGGCAGGGAGCATGGCATGCGCCCCAGGGCCCCCTATTGAAGGTAGGCCTCTCGGTTGTGGGGGTCGTTGCAGAAATTCACGAAGCAGCAGTGAGAAAATACCCAGAAACCGGCCACGGGAGCAGGCCTTGTGTCTGCGCAGTCCTTCATCTGCTCCCGGCCACGGCAGCCGCTCACCATGATGTCAGAGCCGCTGGCTGGGAAGACCACGGCACAATGACAGTGGTCCCCTGCAGAGTCCCCGGGCTGTCACCCCTCCCTCCACAGAGATGCACCCCTGCAAGCTGCACCCGGCCCTGCCCAGGCCCACAGAACAGACTCCGGGAATCCGGCAGCAGTGGGGAGTCCAGTGCCCTGCGCTGAGGGACTGGGAAGTTTCCGGGGAAGTAGGAGGGAAAGAGCCATGGAGGACACGGCCACACCTGGGGGGCTGTGTTGGGGGTGAGCAAGCACTTGGGGGTGAGGCGGGGAAAACTTGGTGGCAAAAAGCTGAGGCAGTGTGGTTTTTTGTTGTTTTGTTTTGTTTTTTGGTACTGGGGATTGAACTCATGACCTTGCACTTACACCGCTGAGCTAAATCCTCAGGCCCTATTTATGTGTTTTGCTAACTTAACAGAAGTGAGGAAGGAGAGAACGGTTCCCTCTCCCCTGAGGAGAGGCACTGTGACCCAGAAGAAGTCTCAGAAAAACCCTCAGGGCAGAGGGTGTTGGGCAAGAGGGGGCTGGGGCCAAAGTCTGTGAACAAGGCTATTAAGGTTCAGGAAGAATAAAGCAGGACTCAGAAAGGTGACACTGAAGTGTCAGAAGGACACTAGCGTTTGGACAACTCTGCTGATGGCTGAGGAGCTGGCACCTGAGGAAGGGCCAGGTTGCAGGATTCCCCAGGACCCCAGAGGGTGGGAGCCAGGGGGCAGCTGTGGGCCAGCAGGGAAGTGGGGACAGGAAGTGGCTCTGCAGGAGAGACAGAGAAGCCACTCAGGGCCATGGGACTGGGACATGGGTGCAGCTTAGGCAGTTAGGAGAGGCTCGGCTCTGGCCAGGGGTGGGCCTGAGGTGGGCTATGCAGGTCAGCCTTTTTCCATTTGTTCCCCAGGACTCCACACTCGCTGGGCAAGTGCTGTACCCCCTAGCCCCCAGCTTACCGTTCCGTATGTGCAGAGTGATGCAGCTGCTGCCCTCGGGCATGAGGCAGATGTCAGAGCCCAGCAGGCAGCCCAGCTCCTTGGTCTCAAAGAGGCAGCGATAGCAGCGCAAGTATTTGGGGAGAGTTGGTGGCTGAGGGTTGGGGAGAATGAGCTTACCTAGAACACAAAAGAGCAAACACCCTAGACCCTGGCCTGATTCCAACCTACCACTTCCTCCCTGCCTCCAAAATGTGGACCAAGACCCCCATTCCTGAAAGCCCAGATTAATGCATTAGAAGCTTCAGTCCTCACAGAAGGCTCCCTGCCCTTCCAGAGATGAGAAACATTAATTCACTCCTCTCTTCGTGAGTACTCCAAGAGCTAACAGCACTCTTCCAGCTCTCAATTCACAGGAAAGGCTGAAGCAGTCCTTCCTCTGTGACTTAGTTTCTCAGTCCTGCATCCCTGGACGCTCTTCTGGTCATTCCTGCTTGGGCTTTTGTTTCTGTTACTTTGGTCCAGCAGGTCTCACTATGTTGCCCAGCCTATCCTCATGCCACCCTCCTGCCTCAGCTTCCAGCAGCTGGGATTGCAGGCCCGCACCATCCTGCCCAGCTCAGCCCTAATGCTCAGAAGTGAGAGCAAGAGCATTCACAGGTCAGGGACCCTCTCTGTGTCACTGCAGACTGGAGAACTTAAGCAGCCCATACCACTGCTTTTATTTGGATGGTGCCTTTTCCACCAGACAACCATGTTAAAGTTTGCCCACCAAAGCGCCCATTCTCCGCTTTTCCCCAGTTATATGCGTATCCGCCCCATCTACATGTTAATCAGTCCCAGACCCAGTAGAGCAGAGCAAACGCTGAAAGAAAACCCTCAGGCCCAGGATTTAGCTCAGCAGCTCAAACATTTGCCTGGTAACTGCAAGGTTGTAAGTTCCATCTCAGGTACTAAAAATAAAAAAGAAATAAAAAAAGAAAACCCTTGGCATCTTGTTTCTCAGTAGAAGGTGAGGTTATCAGGGTAGGCTCAGCCTCTTTCTACTCTGGAGGCTCTGTTCTGTCACCCTGAGTGCCGCCCCCCCCTTCTGTGCTGTCTTCAGCTCTGGAGAGGATCCCTTGTGGGGGTGTCTCAATTCAAGTCACAGCTGTTGAGCAGGACACCTCCAGAGCGTCACTAGAACTCTTCCCCAGGGTGACACTCAGTCCTGAGTGGTCCTCAAGTCCTTCCACACCAAATGGGCCCCATCCAGTGGTTCCTGCTGAGCTGAGCCTGCGGGCAGACAGGTTTCTCTGTGTAGCAGGCCAGAAGCCCCGCCATGCTCTGGAGCTACTCACCAAGCACAAGATTCACCATCACCAGCACGGCCAAGAGCATCTTGTACAGGGCTCGAGAGGCACTGCATGGCCCAGAAGCCCTGGACCTCGGCTCCCTGCTCATCCTGCCCTGATGTCCAGCGTAGTCCGCAGCCCCCAGCCTGAGCTTACATTAGTGGTGGGAGGCCGGCCAAGCGGAAGGAGACTGGCAACATGTTTGGGTGGAAATCAGTCCAGAACCGCTGCAAGGTCAGCATGTCCCCACCCACAGCCAGGGCCCTCACATCCTGGCTCTGGCAGGGACCCAGCAACAGGAATGGGAGGGGGAAATTTCTTTCATATTCATTCAGCAAAGGTTACTGAGTCACTGCATCAGGTGTTGAAGGTCCCAGTGTACAAAGCCCCTCATCTCATAGGGCACAGTCAACAAACAAGGTCAATAAGCAAGGTGTGGGGCAGAGTGCAGCGGGGAACACAGGACCAGAGGATTTTTTTTGAGACCGGGTCTTGTTGGGCAGTTCAAGCTGGCCTAGTGTTCACTATGTAGCCCAGGCTGGCCTCAAACTCCAGTGATCCTCCTGCCTCAGCCTCCTGAGTCCTGGGACTACAGGCATGTGCTACCACACCCTGCTAGGAATTTCAATAGAGAGTAACAAGATCTGGCTGTTGTAAAAGATTGGCATTATTGAACACTGAGAATAAAA